>CM031237.1:840230140-840495251 GCA_018340775.1 Taxus wallichiana var. yunnanensis | reverse complement strand
GTTTGTTGTGTTTGTGCAGTCCATGCCTCAGGCTTGGGGATCCAAACTAGATCCAAGCCTTGAGGCATGGCTTGGAAAAAGTAAAAACACAAAACACATACGCATTATAACGCGTACGCATTCTTCATAGTATGAACATTATATGTTCTTTTGGCATGCTTATATTTACAAAAATAAATGTTTAAGTATAGATTTTTCATTTATTTTAGTAAATATAAGAAATTAGCGTCACTTTGCACCTTATGGAACTAATCTTATAGCTTCCATGAGTCACAATTTAGGAGATAATTTTTATAGTATAATCTGTCATTACATACGTAATTTTCAATATTTCAAATTCACCTAAATATTTTAGCTTTTAAATTTTACAATCAAAACCCTATACCTTAAAACTTAAATATTAAACCCTAAACCATGATCCCTAAAACCTAAACCCTAAACCCTAAACATTCAGACCTTACCCGTGAGTGCTAAATCTTAAAACCTAAGCTTTAAGCCTAAACCCTAAGCCCTAAGCCCTAAACCATTAACCATGAGCCCTAAATACTAAACCCTAAACTCTAAATCCCAAAATCTAAAAACTAAATCCTAAACCCTAAACCCTAACCCCTAAACCCTTAACCCTAAACACTAAACCATAAACCCTGATCCCTGAGCCATAAACCCTAAACACTAAATCTAGATCCTTGAGCTAAAAACCTAAACACTAAATCTAGAACCCTTAGCTCTAACCCCTAAACCTTAAACCTATAACTCTAAACCCCAAACCTTGAGCCATAAACCACGAACCATGAACCCTAAACCCTAAATCCTAAGCCCCCTATTTACCCTAAACCTTAAACCATGAGCCCCGAGCCCTAAACTCTAAACCATAAATCTATATCCCCGAGCTCGACCCCAAAATCTTAAACCTATAACTCTAAACCCTAAACCCCGAGCCATAAACCGGAACCATGTACCCTAAACCCTAAGCCCTAAACCCTAAACCCTAAACCATAAACCATAAACCTTAAACCATGTACCCTAAACCCTAAGCCATAAACCCTAAACCCTAAACCTTAAGCCCTAAATGTTAAATCATAAACCCTCAACTCTGAACCTTGAACCAAGAGTCCTAAATGCTAAACCCTAAACCTTGAACACTAAATCTTGAACCCTAAATCCTTAACCCTAAACCCTAAACCCTAAACCTTGAACCTTAAACCCTAAACACTAAATCTAGAGCCCTAAGCTCTAACCCCTAAACCTCATATATTTCCATTAGGTCTCATGAGTGAGTTCATCTTTTTGAATATCAATATTAGGACCATATTTCCTAGTCTCGTGCCTAGAACCATCATTGAGTTTACCTACACAAATTCCTTGTTTATGAGAGGTGGGACAAATAACTAAATGGATATGACATCTACCTTATACCTTGTAATAAATATTACACATCTCTTCCAAACCTATTTCTCCCCACATATACTTTCGCTCTTGAATGTCAATTTCTTCACACTCTGAATCAAATTTCACATTTATCATATTTCTATGTATGGTATTATGCAAACCAGGATGACCCATTGGAAGCTGGAAAAAATAACCATCGCAACACAAAAATTAATCTCAAAGGAAATGGAAGAAACATAGAGAATATACCAACGCGAAGGTGTAGGATCAAAACCAAATTTCCTATAATATCCTCTCCTCTAGAGAAAGAGAAAGCTCTTCTGCTATTAGAATGGATAACAAATTTGACATAACTTCCTGAAGTTTTAAAAATAAGCATAAAAACTAGGGAATGGCTAAGAACACAAAGGGTTATCAATCACCTAGTAAATCTTTCTTGTTTAGTTCTTAATGGGAGTCGGTTGGCCTATGACTTAGTGACATTCCATTAATTGATAGATCCTTCTATATTAAACCCATGGATCCTTTCAAAATTTCCTTCAAAAAGATAGGGGTGGTCATCAAGCCTAGTGAAGGGTGTGATGTGATTTTCAAAGAACTTTAAATTCATAGAGATTTACTGGTCATAACATAAATTTACAAATATCTGTATCATTATAAATGGAATCCAAGTAACGGTGTCTCCATAAAACATGATCCCTAAACCCTTAACCCTCAACCCTAAAACATAAATCTTAAACCCTAAGCCTTAAACTCAAAACCCTAAATCATAAATTGTAAACCCTAATCCCTAAACTATAAACCATAAACCCTCAACCCAACCCTCAACCTCAACCCTAAACTATACACCCTAAACCCTATACCCTAAACCCTTAACCCTCAACCCTTAACCCTTAACCCTAAAATTTAAACCCTAAATCTTAAACCCTAAGTATAAATCCTAAATGCTATTTTTACTAACAATACCTTTAAGCCCAAACCCCTAAACCTTAAACCACGAGTGTTAAACCGTAAACCATTAGCCCTAAACCCTAAAGCCTAAACCTTAAACCCTAAACCCTCAAACCTCAAACCTCAACCCTAAACCCTCTATCCTAAACCATAAGCCCTATACCCTAAACCCTAAACATTGAGCGCTAAACCTTAAACCTTAATCGCTAAACCCTAAGCCTTAAGCCCTAATCCCAAAACATAAACCTCAACCACGAAACATGAACCCTCAACCCTAACCCCTAAACACTAAACCCTAAATCCTAATCCCTAAACCTCAATCCTAAACTCTAAACACTTAAACCCAAAACCCTGAACCCTAAACCCAAACCCTAAACCCTAAACCTTAATCCATGAGCCCTAAACCTTAAACCCTGAACCTTGAGCCCAAAAACCGAAACCCTAAAAACTAAACACTAAAGACTAAATCCTAAACTCTAAACCTTAAACCCTTAGCCCTAAACCCTCAACCATCAACCTTGAGCCTTGAGCCCTAAGGAGAAGGCACATTACAATCACCTCATTTTCCATAGGATAGGATTCCCATTCAAGGAGCAATCCTCTATCTATAAAGTGAGGATCTCATTTTAGTAAGAAGTGAAAAAGCATCATATAACTGATTCATGGTCACTACTGTGAATTATGGACTAAATTTAAAAATTAGTAACAATTCATGTAGTGGTAGGGTAAAAATCCAATCCACAAGGTCAAAAACCTACAAAACGACTATATGTTTTCACAAAACAAAGACCGACTACAATATATATGGCCTGAAATTTTTAGGTCATTGTTGAAATTCTGAAAATGAGTAAGTACTGACCAGATTAGATTTTGAAAAACTATCTTCTAGATTATAACTATTAGAGCTATGAGACCACTTCCATCAAGTGTAGAGTGACCCTAACTTCTTATATTTACTAAAATAAATTTAAAGTATAATAAATAATAAAATAAATCTTATACTTCTTGGATCTATCTACAGAGTGACCCTATATTCCACTTAACATTTATTTTAGTAAATATGGATCCTTCAGGCCCTCCTAAACTTCATACAACTCAAAATGCGTACGGATTATATAGCACTATAAACATGTATGTGTTATAATGCATACACATTTTAGGTTCGTGAATTCTGAGCCTAAGAAAACATAACACAATCACGTTATTAGAAAACATGATCGTGTTTAATTCATTTTCATTTTTTTCCACTTCCCCCAACTAGGTGCACTTACCCGAAGCTAATAGTTTACTTGTGGTTATCTAATAAGATAAATTCTTTTTGTCACCAATATGGATACGGCTCGCTACCCCAGGACCAAGGTTCCATTACCTTCTCTTTTAGGATGTGCAAAAGAGGCACAAACAACACCTTAAAAGCCAGATGTGCCAGATTTGAAGGAAGAAAACATCGGTTAAAAAATACACTGTCAATTTTCCACAAAGATTCTTCAAAAAGGAATCATTCAACAAAAATCTAGAGAAATTAGAGGAAATACAAAATTTTATGAGCACAAAAGATATTTTTTTCATAGGTAAGTTCCCTATGGTTGGGGAAGAAGTTCAACGAGATCCTCCCGGTGGTGATCCGTAACTATAATTAGAGCATGTATTTGAGTTTGGGTTCTTGTGCATCTATATGGTTAAGTATTCATTCTAACTAAAGTAGTCAAATATTGTGCCCAAATAATTGTTTCGTGTGTACTTTATAATTTTCGTATGCATCTTCAAAGAAAGAAGAAGAAAATGAAGAAGCTCGGAACTTCCTTCATGTAAGACTTCTTTATATAGTTTTTAGCAATTGAAATTTATGTATTGGTACATGGAATTGGTGTATTTTTTTAATGGTATATCTTTAAAAATCACTTCCTTTCCGACTTATAGATTAAGTATTTTATCAGGAATTAATGCTTTTTGAATTTCTTTTGTGTAGCAAATGAGACCCAGTGCAAAACAGCTCAGGATTTTAGGGTTGAAGGCCCTATGATGCCTTATGCTCCCACTACATATAATCCTTAATGGAAACAATGGGGTGTGGATGGATACATCGCATTTGGTGGAAGTGTTGTTCTATACATGAGTTATGGACCAGGTACCTTTGACACATCTTTTGGAGCCATGATGTAAGCAGACATGTATGCAACACAAGTCAATGCCTTCTTTTTGTGCATACCCATTTGCTACTAGTCTCACTTTATACTTTTCCATTGTCCCATATACTTTGTACTTTGTTTTGAATATCCATCTCGCATCTAATGGGTTTCTTCCATGGTGGAAGATCGATAAGTTACAAAGTGTTTTTTTCATAACTCAATGTATTCAACATCTATGGTATCTTTCCATGCTTTTTGAATATAAGGATTCATGGACTATAGATGGCTCATTAGATTCAATAACTCTACTCATCAAAGCAAAGTTCACTTATTCTCTTCCTTTATTGTGAGTACTTGGTCCAGTGGTGGATGTATCCATTAGAGCATCCATTATTACATCTCATAACATGCTAGTATACCACTTGGGCATACACTGAACTATACCCATGGGTCATGGTTCTATCAGATCATCACCATCATCCCCATCATCACTTTCATCATCTACAGAAACATAAGCTTTTGTTTTTACAACCGGTGAAAAATCTACATCAGGTGAATCCAAAGGAGTCTCTGCTTCCTTCTTCTCAAAAAACTCAACATCTCTGCTAGTGTAAAATTTTTCCTGGTCTTAGGATCCATCAATATGTATCTAATAGTTTCTTCACTATACCCAATGAAGATGAGTTTTTGTGATTTCATATCCAATTTATTTCTATTTTTCTTGGGTATGTGCATACTTTCTTTACACCTAAATACTCTGAAGTGTGCAACAAATGATTTCCACTTTGACCATGCTTCATATGGTGTTACTCTGTCAAGAGAAACTATGGGAACTTTGTTCAAAAAATACACCACCATCTTTTATGCTTCTACCTAGAATGTCTTTTCTATTCCAGAATCATCAATCATGCATCACACCATTTCCTTGATAGTATGATTTCTTCTCTCAACAACACCATTTTGCTGCTATGTGTGTGGAGGAGGAATTTATCAATGAATCCCATGAGCTTGAAGGTAGGCTTTGAACTCATCACCGGTTAATTCTACCCCTCTATCTGAGTGGAGAGTTTTGATGTGACGACCAGTTTCATTCTCAACAACCACTTTGAACTTCTTGAAAGTTTAAAAGCTTGAATTTTCTTGCGAATACAAAAAATCCACATTTTTCTCAAAAAATCAACACAAAGCATGAAGTACTAAAATCCAAAATCACTCGATTGGATTGGAATGCAAAGATCGGTATGAACCATGTCAATCTTACCATGCACTTGAAAAGTACTCTTCTTGAATGAAGCTATGTGTTGTTCACTGCTTTAGGCGGTGAGGACACTTGTTTGTATCCTTCTACGGAGAGATGGTAATCCTTTTACCATATTGTGTCGGTGAAGTGTTTCGAGATACTTGAAACTGATGTGACCAAGTCTTTGATGCCACAATTGTGCAAAAGTAGAATTCTTAGCCACAAGTTCATGATCATTTCGTGGACAAAATCATTTTGGAACATGCATCCCACATTAGAGGATTTTAAAACTATTTTTGAGCCTCGTGATTTTTCTTGAATTAAACACGTTTTCTTTCCAATGACTATCAAAGTCAATTTTCAAGTTGTGATCTAGGAGTTGACTAACTAACAACATATTTTTAGTCAACCCAGGGAAATATAGTACATCTGATAATCTAAAGTTACATGAACCAAGGGGTAGAGAAATGTTCCCAATCCCTGTATTGTGTATGAAGAATCATCACCTAATGAAACATGGTTTTTAAAGGTGTTTCCCTCATTGAAGTAAACCAGTCTATGTGGTCAATCATGTGTCAGTAGTATCTTCCGAATAAACATACCAGACATCACTAGATGACGTGGAGGGTTCACTTGATCGAGTAGTGTACAAGTAGTCTTCAGTATCTGAATGTTCTTCTTACTCAACAATATTTCCTTGCTGATGGGGTTTTCTTTTCCAGTTCCCCTTTTCTACCCTTGATTATAGTTTGTATGTCCCTTGTGATATTTTTGGTGTTGAGGTCTAGAGTTTCTTGATGAACCTTTCTTATAAGTATTATACCAACAATCTTTCAATTCATGTCCTCTTTTGCAGATAGGACATTTCTTATTTTTTGTTTGTCCCCTTGTTGATGTTGATTCTGATATTGGGACTTTTGATAGGAATTAGGTTTTCCTTTTCCTTTCCATTTCTGATGAGAAGAAAGTGCCTTCTCCTCTTCATCATCTTTATTGTACATAGCTTCCTCTTGTTGCAGTAGGTTCACTAACTTGTCGAAACTAATTTTCATATCTGACAAGTTTAGTGTTGTCACAAAAATGTGGTATGAAGGAGGGAGGGCTCTCAGAACAATGGGAACAAGATCATCATTAGTGACCTCCTCTCCTAGGGCTAGAAGTGAAGCCCTCAAATCTACAACTCTTCTCAAGAAATCTTCTATTTTCTCATTTTTCTTAAACTTCAAATGTGTGTAACTGATATGTTAATTCAAAATGACATTCTTGTTTTTGGCCTCATATACCATGTTTAACTTATCCCATGCTTCTTTATTTGTTTTGGCATCTTGAATGTGGGGTTACACATTTTCGAACACTCCAAACAAGATGATTAGCTTGGTCTTCTAATCGGATCTATCAAATTATCGTTGTTATGTTCTATCGCTTATTTATCTAGTCGAGAACCATTCACAATACCATATCTCTTCAAACTCAAGTTTTGTCTTGATTTTTGTCTTGCATACAACATAGTTCTTTCCTTTAAGTAGTTGTGAATCTGGAAGAAACAATTTGGGGTCATTAGTGCCCATTTTGTAGAATCCAATGATAGGGTTAGGCTCTTATCACTCCAGGTATAAGGTCTCCCAATCAATATATCATCAGTCCAATATGTTGAACCTTTCTATATACGTGCCCTTCTCGATATTCCCGTCGATACGTGGAAGAAGCTCGTGCTTTTTATGTACCGGTGGTACATGAAAGAGGCATTAACGTACATGAAATAATTTGATACGTGGTACCAAGACAATAATGAAAGGGGTCTATGTGATTATTGACACCGGCTTAAAGAAATATCCTCATACATGTGCATCACTTTGTTATATAGTCGATAGTTTCTCATTCTGCATTTAAGTCGAGAAATCGTTCACATATGAATGGGAGGGCTCATAGTGTGTGCACTGGGTCCTTATTACTACCCATTGATTTAAAGGGTCGATGCCCAAATGACATTTTTAAAGCTATATTAGGCATTAAATGCAGTAGTAGTCGCAACGACTTTACCCGTAAGCACTTCCCAGAGGCATTGTTTATACCAAACGCTACGAATGAGATCTAGGATCTCGTGAGTGTTTTAGAACCAAATTTCACTATTTTTATTACAATTCTCTGCTAGTTTTTGAGAAATTACAATATTTGCGGTTGACTATGGAAACCTAAAAATTAGTACAATATACTAAAGTATACAATTACATTCAAAAAAATATAAAAATTGAATGGTAGGTAAAAAAAATTGTTTTATGGGCCTTGGTGGCCTCTAGAGCCAAAATGACCCATGATGCAAAAAAATTCTAAAACTATAGCTGAAAATGCAATTTTTAGGTGTACCCCCTTTAGTAAATGTTGCTCAAAATCAAAAATTAAGCCTAATAGGAGAAAAAAACATTGACCCTAGATTGGGGTTTTCTCCTCTAAATCTGGTGGTTGGTTTAGTTGTAGATAAGGGGTTTAGAGGTGATTATTGCCCTTTGTATTTAGCGGGGTAGATATAATTCCCACCAATTCAAACAAATATTAAAAAGCCTCATTGTTGGGGGGCTTGACCCACCGACTTGTTTCCCCTAAGAACTATATGTTATCCACCAAGGCACTATGAGCAGATGCAATACAAAATGAGAAATTTATATATACACAAAGGAAAATATATAACCTATGATATTGATGTGTAGAAAAGAGCCAGTGGGCCACATGGTTGGCAGACGGAAGTTCTAAGTTTCCCGTGGAAATTGGATCTGAGCTCTATTACTCCTATTGCCACTACTTTGGATTTTAATTTGCCCCATTTAATTTTTTGGATAGCCGCTTTACAGGTATGACACATTCGTCTATTGGGATACGATCTTGATTCACCTCTCTAATGGATGACTCGTTGCCGTAGATCAGCAATGTGAGGGTTGATCCGTCATTGTTTGTATGTTTGTGCAGGATCTAGACATGGTCTGTGTTCAGCAGGAGCTCGAACTACAGGAAAGGGTCTTGCTCAACTTCAACGTTGGAGATGTATGGAAAAGTGAGGCTCAGCTTTGAATTTTTAGCCCCAGCATTAAACAAACAACGAGCTTGATGAATGTATTGCCCCCTTTGCAAATAGCTCGGTGGTTCTAAGCTCTACGATGAAAAGCAATACACCAAGTTGTAACTCAGTGATCGGTTTCAAAAAAATCAACCACTTGTGGATTATTTGGTTGAATGCTTTCCTGGTTAAAGTGCCAACAATGCAACTCACCAATGAGTGGAAAACTTAGCCCAATGTAGAGATCAATTCCCAACTAGATCAGGGAGCAATAAAAACACTCCCAGGAAGCCAGTTTGGTGGGTTAAGCGCTCACTAATCCAACCAGCCAATGTAGCTTACTTAGGAGCTCGGTGGAGAGGTATTTCAATAGCTTGGTGAAGAACTCTAAGGACTCATATGTTATTGTAAAAAAATTGTTCATTTTCAATATGATTTCTTCTTAATTAGATATGGCTCTGTATAAATTTTCCCAGGGCGGGGCACCAAGGCTAAAAAAAAATTCTTTACGTTTCCCGGAGATCACACAGGAAGGTTGTGGACCGCATGGAGATCCGGGAAGTTACTTGAGGCATCATTGGCTCTCTCCGTGAAGCGCTTTCTTCTCCAAAACTTTTCCTTCCTCTGCACCTTTCTCCAACCTTTCCAGGAGCTTCAACCTACTTTTTACTAAATGAAAAATAGGACGAAGCCCGAATATTTTATTCATGATCAAAATCAATTTACAAAAATGTACTCCAATATTTATACATATTGGATAAGAATATACAAACAAATAAATGGGTTACATAGGTACAACCATTAATCAATAAAAACAATAGTATTTTTAAAACAATATAACAACTCCCGTATGTTTGAATAAAACAAAATAGAAGGTTATAAATAAATATAACCATATAACAATTAATAATTAAAAAGACTAACTATGCAATGCATAATTAACCTAGGTAAAATATTTTTACCCTAACAAAATATGATCTGAGGAACAAGTGAGAACATGAGCAAAGGTACAATAATAGGTATTTATTTTTTCAAAAACATTTTACCTCCAAAATATAATCATGTCGATTTTTTACTGTATTCAATTAGAGAGAAAATAGAAGGGTTGACATATGTTTGTATATCTTAGTTTCTGAATGTTTTCTACCTAAGATAAAAGGGGTAGAATTGGTATATTTCCTTCAGCCTTATTTTTCAATGCATTCTCATAGTTTCTGGAAAAGGACCTCTTTTACAAACTTAAATAATCTGAAAATTATTTAGATTCTTCTATAGTGGAAGTACATCATAAGCTAATAAATGGTTCTATTATTGATCATGAAAGTACTACATAAGGTTTTAATTTAGCCTCTCTTTATATGCTATCCGAACTTGATATAGAACCTTCTTATCACCTTTTTGTACATACAGACCTAATTTAGCAGCAACATAAGAGTGTACTACTAGTATCGGAAGTGGATTGATTTAGCTTTGACGTAAACATTCCTCTTGGGCAAGTGGAAAAGGAACAAAATGCCCAAAAGCTAATTTTTCCCCTTCAAAAGAAATTCAGGCAACAACATAAGAGTGTACTACTACTAGTATCAGAAGTGGATTGATTTTTCTTTGGTGAAAACATTACTCTTGGGAAAGTGGAAAAGGAAAAAAATGCCCAGAATCCAATTTTGCCCCTTTAAAAAGAAATTTGGGCACACTTTAATCTGTTTTGAGGTTTTTGCAACTTTTGTATCAACAGTTTGTTATCCAAAATTTTCCCCAACGTGATTTCAATAACTTGCATAATTTCTCTATACTCGGATGGATAGAAATGTTGAAAACAAGAAATCTGGATTTTGGGAGAAATGGAGAAAAGGATTAATTTAATGCATTACGGGTCTGGTAGCTACGGGTAGAACGGAAACGGATTGAACTAGGGCTCCCCGTCCTTGACTTGGGTCTAAAATTCTAAGGAAACAATCAATTATGGAAAAATCAAGTCCCGATGGCCCAAGCGGTCCAAGTTCTAACGAGCCGCGAGTTCCTGAAAAGCCAATTTACCTTATTTGCAAAAGGATTTAAGTAGATTCTTTGTAGTGTTAAAAAGGTGGAAGTTCGCGGCCCAAGAAGTCCAAGTTCCATTGGGAAACGAGTTCCCAGAAAATTTGATTCGCCCGATCTGCAAAAGGAATGGGATAGGTCCAGTGTATTAGGGCGAAGGAGGATTTGGACTGCCCAAATTTCCTAGGTGATTTGGGACATGAGTATGTGGGAAGGAAGAAATGGACGCAAGTCTATATGATGCGGAGATGGCGGGGTCGGGCGGTCTAAGTGGCCCAAGTGAGTCACGAACTTGTAAAAGTTGAAACGTCCATAGTAAGTTGGATGCGGGTAAGGTGAGAGTTGGTGGCCCAGTGGCCCTTATACCACATTACCACGAGTTCCCGAATACCCATAATACCCTCAATACCTGTAATACAAAGGAAGGTGGTGTGATGTGGATTGTGAGAGCCCACGTGGAACGCATGACCCCTAAGTTCAAATGAGCATAACTTTTGACCCAGAGCTTCGATTTTGACAAAATTGGACTTTTAGTAAGGGTAGGTGGGTGAAAAGAAAAGAAACATCTCTGCGCTCAAGAAAATTAAATGCTCATTCCCGTAAAGTGCAAGAAATGCCTGGAAAACCCAAAATAGCTTCTCACACTCAGAGGGTCATAACTCTAGCAATTTTTCAATAGATTTTCACAAAATTGGTCTCGTTGGAATCGTGGTTCCAAGCCCAACGTACAGAAATAAAGAGATGTATAAATTGATTTTATTATTGGTTGGAGAGGCATTTAATGAGCATGGGTTGTCATTCCTTCTCTATTGTAGGTTATGGGACACCTTGAGATTGCTTTTGCAAGTTCCAAAATCACCAACCAAACTCATTTATTATGACTTGGAATTGGTTGAAAAGTGGATTTCTGGATTTACATCCCTTCTCTCTCTTTCTTCCAAAAATCTATAAATTGAAATATTAGGATCATTGTAAGGGAGGATAGTTTGAGTAGCAAAAGTTTGTCATTTTAGTTTTGTGAAGCCAATGTGTTGCAAGCCTTTGTACTGGACTCATTGCATGTTGATCCGGACCTTTCCTTTGTAATAGTTTAGATTGTGCATATTAATGAAGCAATAGATTCAAGTTTGTGGATGTATCTTCCTTGCTTGAGTTTGTTGCATTCCCCCTACCTCTCTAATGTTATTGCAAATTATTTTTTCTAATATATACACTTTCATGGACCTATTATTATTGTGTATGCATGGAAATGTGTTGTGAATGTTGTTATTATATTGTGGAGAACTTTCATCGCCCTCTCTAATCTTCATTTTGCTCCCATTTTCACACATTGGAGGCTATCCTCATTCCCAATATTTTGGTGCATCACCTCTATAGTATAGTTTTCCTTCTTTTGCATGTTCTTTCTATATCCTGGACCCTTGGAAATTATAATATAGAGATAGTTAATAGCTTCATTTTAGTAGAGTTAGTTTGCACTAGTAGGAAGAAGAGCCGGCTTTCTCTGGAGGTCTATCTCAAGTAGCAAGTCCCACAACTTGGAGATAGTACCCATGTTACCCAATCACGTCATGATCTCGAGCACACACACTTGTGAAAATCGCAGTGTTGTGATTCGGTGATAACTGCACTTCCATGACTTCATTATTGTCTACTTTTGATAGAATCTGTGTTCACATGGCAATGTCAAATACAACTCGATCCACATTTGATTACTCCATGTTCTAGACAACAATCCTTAAAAATACTTTAAAAATGTAAAATGTAAGCTCCAAAATAAAATTAACAAACAAAAATCTTACCCACTGAAGAAAATTTGAGTTATTGTCCACAACTTCCTTCCCATCAACAACTCTAAAAGAACAATTTTGTAACTATGTATATTAGATTTATCTTTAAGCCTTGATGTTCCTACATATTCATGGTCAATGCAACCAATAAATGGGTAACAAAAAATGTTACGGGGAACTACGCTAAACATATCTCTTGCTAATAACCATCCTAAAATCAGCACCATTATGCGTTAAATCATACCTTCAAACGGAGATAAATCTAACCTAATTGTCCAGTCTAAGGGAAAATATGTTTTAAAATCAAGTATATTATTAGCGAAATTCTTTTACTTTACATAACTTGAATATTCTAATGTTTTTTACTATTGTAAAATAATTTGGAGTACGTGTACGAGTCTTCTTCACGTCCTTCGTGTTTAGCCATGGAGTAACTAGGGTTGGTATATTTTATATCTCATTTCCTTTTTCTTACCAACTTAATGGATTGTTTATATCCCATCTAGTTCAAATATGATCCTGTAGAGAATGATTAGAATTGTTTAGTCCCTTTAATTGTGTTTGAGGTCTTGCATTTATACATAGGATATATTGCTTAGAGGGGTCCTTTTCTTCAAGGGTAGCACATAAATCTATGATGAAACTTGTATATTGCCTCTATTTTGTTCCCCTTTCGTAAGTTTGTTGAATGTAATTTACTAATGTTTTTTTCCTCTCTTTAGTTGTAAGATATTTCCAATGGCCATTCTTCTTTTTATTTGTTTATTATTTAATTATTTTATAACCTACCATTTTTGACATGTATGATTTAATGAAATTACAAATAAAATGATTACAATGACGATTATGAGAATATTAACTAATATTATTATTTTATTGGGAATAAAGATTTTATATATGATTACTTGTATGATTTGAATATAATATTTTAGTTGTAGGATCTATGGGCCTATGTATGGTCACGATATAATTTGTACAAAAAAATTATGTGGGCTTATGTTGGTTGAACACACTTAGAGTTCCTTAGAATATAGAACAACGATTACATATTAACTAGGGTAATGTGGTGGTTTGTTGTGCAGAAATCTAACTTCAATGGTACTTTTCCTATCACATATGTTAGTACTGTGTTCATCATATTTCTTTGATTCAATACCAATAATTCTTCTTGTTCCATTGCACATGCTCAATATATATTCATTACTTGTCAACACATGTTGTGAGAATTTAAGGCCAACTTTCTATGGGATATAAAAGCTGAAGTGTACACAAAACTTCTCTAGTCTTCCATATGTGTGTACCTTATTCACATGTGTTGTTTGGCTACTTTATGGAGCCCCATTTGCTAAACCACACAACACTTTGCTGCTCACGATGATCGGTGCAGGTTTTGTTTTGGAGATGTTATAGGTTCTATCCTTTCCGATTTTTTACTCTAAGAAAAACAAGGTATGTTATTATATGCCACTTATGAGATAGGGATTTTAAACATTTTGGACACATTTAATGGTTTCTTAGATTCTATACTTGGATCTATAAATGTAATTGTAATATTGTTGATACAAAGATTTTAATCTATTCTTGGAGGTGATAACATTGGGGTTGATAATAACAATGATATTGGCTTTTGTCACGTTACTTGCAATTAATATTTTCTTGCTGCACATGTACGATCCTGACAATTATTGGTTGGATTTTCATGCGTGATCCTCTCCATTTTTATGTATGCCTCCCCGATGAATTTTTTGGTAGGTATTTAGTCTTATTCTCTTCTTAGTATAGATTGCTATAAAATGTGTACAATGATTCTTTCAAGAAGGTTGATGATTTTGTTTCTTATTTTAGGGACTTGTTATTAGAACCAAAAGTGTTGAGTATATGCCATTTTTAACATCCTTATTTAACACCCTAAATGCACTTGTCTGATCTGGATACTCTCTAATCACTAGGGATATCTTTTTGTGGTACGCTTCTCTTATTTCTTAATTACATTTGAATTTATAGAATCACTATGTTTCTACAAGGACTATGAACAAAGAAACAAAAAAATTGCTTGGATGGCAGGTATAGATGATCACTTGGATATTTATGTGTTGGGAATGGTAGAAAAACATGGATTTTATCATATAGGTATATGAGTGCGCAACTTATCTTATTAGTTTTGTGCAAGATTTTAGTTATTGTCCTAGTTTAAATATTATCTGTGAGTACTTTTAGTAGAACTGGGGTAAAATGTGTATTTTTAATATCTCATAATCCAATGCACCTTTGTTGCTAACGATAGTAGAGAATTGTATCAAATTTGAGACAATCAAAGTGAAGAACATGAAGATGACAGTTGTCGGTAGAGAGGCAATTGCTCAAAATAAAATTTAAGAAAAAGAACCTCAAAGTAGTACCAGAAAGAAAACAGATCACTTGAAGCTGGTGGTGGAGAGAAGGTGTTAATATTTTATGTCAAGGGTTAGCGAAATTTAGGCACCCTTTTGTATTTTATCATTGTATTTCAACGGTTAACGACATTTAGACACCTTTTTGTTATTTATCTTATTTTATATTAATAAAAAAATGGACTCATTTGTTGGGCATTAGATTCAAATCAATTTTTTTCTAATTTATCATATTAATTACCAATCCCACTTTGACATCATAGACAATATGTAGCCATTGATTGCACTACATGATATTTGGTTATTATTTATTCTTGAAATTTAGAGTTTTCATTCTTTAAATTTGTATCATCTCTAGAGAGACAAAAATGGTATTGTCTCGCAAGAGACAAAATATGTATAAATCTATATTGTCTCTAAAGAGATAATAACTAGAGACAATATTAGAGACACCCTCTTTGAGACAATATGCAACTTTTTTATCATCTCTATCTCGAGACAATTTGTCAAGTGTTGTCTCAAAACACCCCCTTGTAGTAGTGGTCCATGGTGAAGTTGTTTTCCTTACAAAGATTTCATTATGATTCAATTGCATACTAAAAAAGCAGAAGGATATTGGGATCATTATTTGGATCCCTTGGAAAAAATTCTAAGAAGCGAGTTATTATGTGCACCTAATACATATAATTGTGGTCCAATAAATTAGGATGTTTATCCTTCAATCAAAAATAATAATGTATGAAAAAATGCAATAGCATATCATATAATTAGTTAAATAAATCCAAGATTAAAAGCTGTTTGAGGTTGTCGGTGTGAGACCATGAATTTACTGAGATAAATGAAATTAGTTTGTAGTTTGAGGATGTGGTGGGAAATCGGATGAATGTAAGGGTGGGTGTTCTTGTAATAGAAAGAGAAATGAATTTGGATGGAAGGAATAAGGAGCATGTCCACATCATACAAACATGTCGTCAAGTGTTATAAATACATAGTAAGTATCATATGAAGGATCGAAACACAAGGGGAGTTTTATCAACATTTTTAAATTTGTTTAAGTTTTTTTAAGAAAAAAATTATGCAAGGAAAAGGTTTTTGATAGCATCACATAATTAGATTTTAAATATCAAAAATTAGAATATTTAAGTCTCTAATAAAGACAAGTTTACAACTAGACCTACATAAAAACTCCACACACAAAAGCTACAAACAACAAAACCTTAATTATTGGAACGCAACAAATATTAGATAATATCCCTATAGAAAAAACACATTGTTCAAAGATAACAACTTCTCAATACTATTATCACTAATACATGTGAGGTATGTATGAGACATTAATTTAAGACATTAATATCTTTCATCACTTTGACTCCTTATTCCATAAAACTTTTTATGTTACTCTCGAGACAAAGACAAATAGAAAAAACCTAAATCACGTGGATGTCTACTATTGACCTAAACTCATGTAATGGTGAAGATCAACGAAGGACCTTTCATCCATCCACAATCCATTGTTGTGACCCCGCCTCGATCTTAAAGAAACATATCTATCATTGATTATGAATGGAATTTTTCCTCTTTCTGTGGTGATTAATATTTCAACAAAATAGATTATTCCATTGTGATTCAATATTTAAAAATAGTATTCCTATGTCATTCTATGTAAATTGTAGTTATTTTAGATGTATGAATGAAAGACCCATACTTGGAAGCTTATGTCACCGATGCACACAATGACCCACTTATCTAGGGTGGTTTGTATGCTAAACTTGGCCTAATGGTTAATAACTTGTGATCTTGAAACAGAAGTCGGATGTTCAAATTCAATGGTGGGTAGCGTGTGTACACATTGTATTTGAAGCATAGTAAGGTGTGTCTTACATACTTGGATTATGGGGTACTCTCATGTACTATAAGCCACGTACCCACATACCCAAAAATAGACCACTTGACATCATAGACTACCAAAGGATCTATACTACATTTGAAACTTGTATCCGTAAAAAAATGTACATACCTAAAACCCAAAAATATAATTAAAAACATTTGAAACTCATAACTATATGATAAATTACCTCTGCAAGCATAGAGGAGTTTTCAATCATTAGTATTTTAATTTAATTCAATGATAGGAAGCATTGTAAAGATATGAGTAGTGTAAGCATAGCATAACTTTAGCTTATAGAGCTTCTAGGCCTCTCAAAACAAGTGTTGACTATATAATTTATTATCAAGTCTATTTTTATTAAAGTGGATAAAGTAAGGAGAGGCATTGCTAGATTTATAGTAGGTCTATGTGTGAGTTTAATGTTAAGATTTTGTACAATAAACAATTTAAATATTCTATTATTGATAAGTATATTATAGTTCTTTAAAAATATATGAAAAAATTGCATGGAAAAGAAATTTTATCATCATTTTGTGCCACAAATTGTGATCCATCGTCAAGAAAGGATGGATAAGGATTTAGAAATCCTTAGATAATTCTATGTATAAAATTAAGTTAGAAATAACCAATTAAAAGTAAGTTTTAGATATATTAAATGCAATGATATCCTCATTTAAACATTACTAATAATTTAATCCATTAAATATTTACAAAGCAATTAGATTTTAACTAACAATGTATTGAATTTTTCCAACTCCCATGTGTTGTCTTCTAGGCTTTTGGATGTGAGACTAAGTGGAAGACAGAACAAAACTAAAATGTCAACAACCTACTCTAAAAACAACCAAGATAAATTCTTGAAATAATCTACACAAATAAAACACTTGAATTAATGAATGTGTATTCAAATAGCTAATACCACCGAACGAAAGAATATAGGACTCAAAATTGACAAAGATAACAATATAAAAATTGTCTCTCATGTACAAGCTCCATAACAGGATTGAGGAGGGTATTCTTCTTATAGAATTATCGAATAACCCTTGGATGATTTCTATTGTTTAGGTGATCGCACATTTTTCCTTAGTGGCATGATTATATCCTATCATTCTATTGGTTTTCTTGCACAACCTATCTTTTTCTAATTTTCCTAGTATTTAAATTTGGAAATTGTAAAATTAGCTAACCAAGGAATATAATTGACTATCATAAGTAATATTAAAAAATAAAATGGTGTATCCCTTATTACACCAACACCACCAACCCCTTACCACCCATTAATTTTAACTAAGGAAGTGTATTTTAAAAAGAGGCTAAAAATTCTTATATGGATATCAACAAAGATCCCTAATGAGATACACTTGTATAATCAATATACCTATCTGAATGAGTGGCCCAAAAACATGTCATCACACCTATGAAGTTATATAACACCCTCTACCCCATCTCCCTTATCAAAAACATAAAAAAATTCCATACAAATATTGGTGATGGAAGAGTCAATGCATGGTTACAAAAAGTATCGATTAAAGAAGAAAACACTACGTGAAAACCTACCCGAAAGGAACGATAACCAGATCATACCAAGCCAAGAACACAAATGTTAATCAAACACCACGATCAATAAGATGAAAGAAATTCACTAGAATAACTTTACACAAAACCTTTGCAAACAAATGAGCAACAATATCATATATTATTATGGAACTCAATGAAATACATTGAGAATGGGCCTTTCTTAAATAGGCAAGGAATAACAATCTAAGAACCAATCAAGGTCATAGATCAAGCCATAAATCAAGGAAATAACTAGTCATCAAAGAAATAGTCAAGACCATAGATTTAGGAGAGAACTAGACATCAAGGATCTAGTCAATACCATAGATCAAGGAAAGAACTATACCTAACAAATAGATAATATCTCCTAATATCTAAATAAGATAAAAGAAATATCCACACACATAAGTGGGTGAGGATAAATACAATAAAGGTAAATAAAGTACCTAGGTGAACATAAGCTAAGGTAAATACCTACTCTAACACCCCCTCAAGTGAAGCTAGGGGCCAAAATAGAAGTGGCATGTCCACAGTATGAGTCTCGATAACTAGGCCTAATGAGGTACTCATGTACAATAACTAGGAAAAAAGGGACACCACAAGGTACCCAAAACTAGTAACAACAAAGTAAAGAGAGTAAAGACCCACTCCAAGGAATCCCAAGAAGCTCAGCTCAAAAAAACTCATATAATGCTAAAGAATTTTGGTGTGCACTGTGGTCTAAATCCACTGCTCGATCACAAAACTCAAAAAAAACTGACACTAGGTTTCACTAGAATAGCTCCATACAAGGAGACTGTCAACGAAGTGATGTCAAAAGTGCAAAAAAACACCAAACATAATTCAATCAATTGCTGCAAATAGGTGTGCCACGATCAAAGAACATTAACCAAAGCAACAAGGCAAACACACAAACTCCGAGTATCACGATCCAATAAAATCCAAGGCAAGGACATGAAACCCAAAGAAGCGGGGATCAACACCACACCCTCCCATACTTGTTGCATGGGTGGAGTGATGCTAAAATTTGTATGAGTTTCCCAAAATCAACTACTCGAACAATGAAAAAATAACACTAGACTTCACCGAATAGATCCCCCACAAGAGATACATCGAACATGCCAAAAGTTTCAAAATACGAGATACAAAATCTCTCAACAAACAAGAGAGATACACTACACCTGCTAAAGAAAAATGCTCAAAACAAGAAGCATCACAATGCATAAGGTATAGAAAGTGGAGCAAGAGGCCAAATGGTGGAGGAGCCATGCCTATAGAGTCCTCTCAATGAATGCCTATGTCGCTGCCACGAGTGATCAAATATCCACCCCAAATCAACATGGATGGATGAAGAAGATGCCTGCATATGACTTGGTGCAAAATACACAATGGGTGCATGCAAAAGAACATCAGAATGTGTGTCAGGTTGATCATGTCTGACAGCTAAAATCTCAGGTTTCTCAAGCTTGAGTGAAGGTGTAGAACTCATGTGTTTCTCATGATCCTCAGAAAGAGTCGAGCGAACAAAAAAATGAGCTCTGTCAATGTGTGATCCCAATGAAGTATCTGCTCAAAAACCAATGTCACGACGAGAATTCCACTTAACATGTGGAATCGAGGAAACAATACCCTGTGAATGTCTATCAATGACTCCGCTAGTGAGACCCATAGAACGGAGCATGCGAGATCTGAATGCAGTGGTATGCTTCTCAAAAAGGCCATGCAGCTGAGCAGAAGTAGGATACACAACATGTGGTACTGTAATAGGCACAGATGTGGAAGAGCATGCAATAACAAGCCTCACAGGTTTAGAAGCATCAAAAGTAAGTTCAAGCTCAAAGAATGGTAGATCAATGTCAGTGGGTACAAGAGCAACAACTACAAGTGGACTAGGAGCATGGATATGGTTGTCCACAATATGATGGTGATGTTGTACGCTAGCAATTTTTTTCTGCAGGAGTGTATTATTGTATCCTTATCGTGAATGAGTGATTGTAGAAGAGAATTTCACTTCTTGAGTGATCTATTTTCTTCCACAAATTTTACAATATCCTCTTGAATTCCACATACTTCAAAGAAAATCAAATCATTCTCAGAATCCATGATAGGTACAAACTACAACTCCCAAAAATTTAGGACATCAGGCTCAACTGAAATTACATCCACAATTGATTACAACACTCTTTCATATTTTTCAATTTATAATTATAGTGCAAGTCTCAAAATAAATAACTCTAATGGAAATAACATGAAAAAACAAGTACTTTTACAGAAAAAACGGCACTCAAAACCGAGTTACACTCAAAAGATACAAGCATTTTAATATTTTTCTTATTTATTTTAGTTGCCACTAAAAAAATAAATTGTTGTTACCTTCACCACATAAATAAAATTAAAGGGGGCTGAAGTTAAGCACCTACTAGTAGAAATCACAATCTTTAAGCCCTCATATGACCAAATCGTACCAAGCCAAGAACACAGATGCTAATCAAACACCACGATCAATAAGATGAAAGCAATTCACCAGAATAACTTTACATAAAACCTTTGCAAACAAATGAGAAACAATATCATATATTATTATGGAACTCAATGCAATACATTGAGAATGGGCCTTGCTTAAATAGGCAAGGAATAAAAATCTAAGAACCAATCAAGGTCGTAGATCAAGCCATAAATCAAGGAAATAACTAGTCATCAAAGAACTAGTCAAGACCATAGATTTAGGAGAGAACTAGACATCAAGGATCTAGTCAATACCATAGATCAAGGAAATAACTAGTCAATACCATAGATCAAGGAAAGAACTATACCTAACAACTAGATAATATCTCCTAATATATAAATAAGATAAAAGAAATATCCACACACATAAGTGGGTGAGGATAAATACAATAAAGGTAAATAAAGTACCTAGGTGAACATGAGCTAAGGTAAATACCTACTCTAACACTACCAATATGTCAAAAAGTGGTTAAGTAGGAGACCAACCACACAACATAGGGAAGGTAATAACACTTCAAATAGATTTGGTGTTAGAAGAGTAATCATGTAGATCCCAAAGAACTTTTCAAATATGAAAAACACCTAGGACTTTGAAACAATTGTCAAAACCACTCAAAATTTACATTAGATTGCTCCAAGAGGGAGAATTGTTGCTACAAGTTAGTGTAATATCAATTTCAAACGTCATGTCCCAAATTTTAAATGTACTATATATTTTATGTTGATATGGATGTTGATTCATCTTGTTAACACCCACTACCATGTTGTCCTTTAGAATATGCAAAGTGCTTTGTATCTCCTTCAATACTTCCTCTACCACCAAAGGTGCCTTGCACCTTTCAATTACCCACTCCAATGAGAACAATGGCTCGTACCAATAGAGAGGATTAAATGGGTTCATTTTCATTGCAATGTGATGCATGGGATACTGCTAGTACTCAGTCAAATGTAGACATTCCTCCCACTTGCTCTAGTGTTTTTTACCGTTTTTGTAGCAAGGGCATAGTTTTAGGCCTTTTTATTGGTTCTCTTCTGCATTGTTGCTAAAATTTTGTGTGATAGCCATTTCAAACCTGTTTCAAACACCATGTCCTTGATTTCAAATTTAATCTTTTCCCTTTGTTGATCTACATGTCACCTCATCCCATTGGCATTCAATACCGTGTTATCCCACATAATTTTTGTAGTGCTTTGCATCTCCTCCAATACTTCCTTTGATGTTGGTACCTTCCCCTTTCAATCATCCACTCCAATGGGTATAGTGGGTCATACCCATATAGAGAAAAGGTGTCATTTTCATGGTAGAGTGATGATACATGAGAGTCTACTAGCACACAATCATATGTAACCATGAACCAATGGGTACAATGGTTCATGCCCATATAGAGCCTTAAATTTTCATTTTCATAGTAGAGTGATACATAGCATTCTACTAGTACTCAATCAAATGTAACCATTGCACCCACTTGTAATAGTTATTTGGAACATTTTTGCAACTAGGGTATAATTTTGGTCCATCTATGGGTTTTCTCCTCTCTATGTTACCACGGTTTTCCCCCATCCTCATGTAACCCCTGGATATGTGCCCAATATGGATACATCCCGGTATGTATGGGTATGTTTTGACTTTTCCCGGATGTATTTACAGGATGTACCCAAAGGGTCACATAGTGGGTGTCTCTAATTATATTTTATTTTATTTTATTTCAACTCATACAAACTTCAGTTTTATTAAGGACTAGACTAGGAGGGCATAACAACTATATGAAATCCTAGAGATTGTTTAAAATCCCTCTAGTTTATTGAATCCTCGAGATTGTTTAAAATCCCATTAGTTTATTGAATCCTCAAGATTGTTTAAAATCCCTCTAGTTTATTGAAGATAAAATATTCAAAGGATATCAAGAATGTTTGAGGTAAATATTTGGGATCATCACAACTAGAAAAAGGAAAGAAGCTATTCATAGAAATTTGGACATATATCTCACCCTCCATACAAGTTATTTATGAGATATTCAATACTAATAAAAAAATTTAGGAACCGTAAATTACATTGCTTAAATTTTGATTTCTTTATCTCTCACACTTTATTGGTTGTGCATGTCTTATAGCTCTTCCAACACTTGACTGATTTATCTTTTAATGGCCTCAGACACTAGCACCCAGGTAGGATAGAAGTTTTGAGGCGCTCTTGTCCCTCCTAGGTTCTCTTGTCCTTCTTTATCTTCTTCTTACTCTTTTGGGTCATTTTTGCTTCTTGGTCACCTTTTAAACACTTTGGGTTGGCATTTCAGCTATCAATTATGAAATTTAAACAAGGGAATCATATATATACTTAGTTACTTCTCTCAAATAAGGGGCCAAGCACTATAAGCATTATCTATCACCATCTAAGCTTGCACAAAGGTACAAAAGCACTATAAAATATACATCTAGCACATTCATACAAGGGACAAGGGCTACATTGGTCTACATACACAACATAAGAGGGGAGTTCATTCTATTCCATCACAAACATTATGCATACTTGTAACACTAGATCACGAGGATTCATTAGCTAGGCAATATCCTAGCACGTGAGTTCATATTGAGGTAATTAAAATTAATCAAAGTAAAGGAAATATACCGGTAGACATGAGGGGTGAAAGGGTTTAATTTATTAATATTTTGAATCATGTATTGGGGTAGGTTAGAGAGTTGGGTCAAAGGAAAGGGAGGTTTAATTTTAATTTACAACGAAAACATTTGAACCGTAGTTTTAAAACTAAATACCTTAAAATTGCAATTTAAGGATTGTGGTCATAAACCTAAATTATAATATTTTTTAAATAAATAAATCTCAATTAAGAATTTTGTACCAAGAAATAATAAGATGGTAGAAAAATAGGATTGAGTATGTTTTTCAACACAAGTGATATTATTTCACCATCTTAATTATTTGAAAAACTATTGATAAATGATTAAAGCTAAACATTTATAAGGTAATTGGTAATAGGTCTTGAATGGATTCCAACTATCTTTTGAGATAAAATGCATCTTAAAAAAATGAGTGAGAAATATGATATTATTTTTGTTTAATATATTAGGGTAGAAATAAAAGGGGTAAAAAAATAGTCATGGAAAAATGGGTAAGGTACATGGAAAAAATATGGGGTATTTTCATTCTAATAATATAATGGTAGGGGTATTATCAATTGAATAATTAGAGGTAAAAACTAGAATTAAGGGTTTTCTTTAATACCCTTCGAACGAAAGTGTTATACCATAATTTAACTATGTGAATCTCCCATGCACTAGATATAGCTCACTATCATCATGTAAATTGCAAAATGAAAACAAATGACATGGATACACACACACCCAAGGAACTACATAGAGTCTAAGATGTAGTGTAGCGCTCATTCATAAGTTCACTCTTCAAGTGGCCACCGGAGTTAGTCCAACACCACATTACGTATATTTTTTTATTAAATTTCATGTGGTTTTGGACATGTGCAGTATTCATCTATTTTGTAAGTTACATGTGTGATTAGAACCCTAATAGTGAAGTCAGAGTGATAAAGTAAATATTAGAGCGAAGACCTTCCACCCTTAAAAAATTCAAAAGTTGGGTGTCTAAATAGACATAGGTGCCTGTGTCAGTCACTAACACCTAGGGCACTCTGTCCTCCTTTGATGCTCCTTTATAGCATAGACCTGAGTTCTAAACCATCATCAAGCCTTTTTGACATTGTTCCTAGATTGTTCTAGCATATACAAAATCTAACTCACTCCCAAGTTGCATGAAAATCATCTAAGTCATCATCCCTCTCTCACTTGCTTATGGTTTGACATTGTTCAATGCTTATTGCTTAGACATTACTATATTTTATCACATGAATATCATTTGTTACAATAATTACTCTAGATTAAGATTTAATTCAAATTAGATTAAATCATGTTTCTTATTGAATTTGTGAGGCTATTAATGGAATATGAATGGAATGATAAGATGGATATTGAAATTAACTATGATATTCATGTGAATAGTTGTTAAAATAAATTTCCAAGGTTAATAGTGATAATTAATTGAACTTGAATATATTCTTGACAAATTGTGTAGGTAAAATCGAGTTTCCTCAAGCTTGACTAAAAAAATCCTATTGTTGGCTTATTTATAAGGTTTTAAGAGGTTTTTCTAAAGGTGAAAGGAGAATACAGTTGGGACAAAGGCTAAAAGGTAAAAATAAGAGTTTGATTCCTTTTTTTGTTCAAAATATGCTAAATTTCCTCTCTCGAGTTACGAGGAAACCCTAGTTTAGGGTTAAGAGAAAAGTGGTATAACTTGATTTTTGTGGATAGAATCATTTGAAATATTCAATATAGAATGTAAGAATTAATACACAAAGGATTTTATTGATTTTATTGGTTTTGGAATTGTACGTACTTTTATTCTTATGATATTCCTATCAAGAAGCTAATCAAACCTAATTCGAGGAAGTAAATTTCAAACTAGGCAGAATTTCCTTAAAAACTTTTTGCAAGGTTGATATAGAAGAAGTGAGGGCTTAATGGGTACTTAGAAAGTATCTTTGTTTTATAATAAAATAATATTGGGATTTTTTGCAAGAATATCGTGTAAAAATGGCTACAAGTTGGGTAGCAGAGTTTAAAGTTAATGAAGTTGTGTTTTGCAAATTTTCGTGAACTTTCAAGGTTGGAAAAGGTCCAAGACCATAAAATCAAATTTGTGTAAGATTGGATGAATATTGGATGGATCCTTGAAGAGAGTCTCAAACATAGGAGATAAGTTATAGGTTAAGAACTCAATCATGATAGATTGTACAGTCCTTGAATTGGGTTAGTAAACAAAGTGAGAAGAATAGTACAGTCCAATTGAGCTTCTTAAGTCAAATTTGTTTTGAGAAGTTGTTAGTTAGGTTATGAAGAGTTTGACCTTCATTAATTTGTATTCCAATGGTGAGACACCATAAGCCTTATTTGAAAATTTGAGAAGGCTTTTGAAGATTAGTAAGAACCTTGCATAACAAAGAAGAAGGTATTTGTTTTGAGAAAGACATCTAATGTCATTTTGGGACAATGAGTGAAGCAAGAAACTAGGAAGACAATCAAATTTCTCATTTGCTAAGGTGAAGTCCTTTTAAAACATGGAAGGAGGTGTGTGAAGATCTATTAAAGAGCATGTGGACTAGACAGAAGACCGTAAGTAGTAGAAACATTAAGGAATAATTATCAAAACATTCAAGACTAGTTCTAAGGGCTAAATAGAGATTTGACTCTTGAGAAAAGCTATTACTCATAATATTGATTGTCTAATTTGCTTCTTGACATGTGTGAATAGGTGTAAGGTGTAAGAAGGAGATCAAAACATTGTTGGAAAGTCTAGAAACACCAACAAATCAAGAAATGTACTCTTTACATGAGAAATTGAGGTATAAATGAGGTTTACATTGTCCTGTAAAATAATTTGTGCATTGAATTTGGTGTAGTTTCTTGTTGTCTACTTTGTCGACTCACCCTAGCACCATCTCAAGAGAAATTGGGTGTCAACAAAGGAAATTTGATGAGGAGTCATCCCAACAATATCTCGGATGAGTTGTTGAGGTATCGCCCTAATGACATCTAGGAAAAGTTTTAGGCCAATAGGACTAAGAACATAGAAAGATGTTGCCTCGATAATTTCTAGGAAGATCTAATTTTGGTTTTGGAGAGAGTTAAAGAAAGGTCTCACCATAACAAGATCTTGAAGTTGGTCAAAGAATCTTGACCAAAAATGTCCAAGCAATAAGATCAATTGGAGGACATGGCACGGGGTCTTCTTGCAATTGCAACAAGAGACCCGCAATTGCACAATTAGTGGGAGTTGTTAGCATATATATGTCCAATTTGGGCATGGAAGATTTGAGAGCAATGAAGTGAATCTTCGGGTATCTAAAGGACTTACTATCCATGGTTTTACTATTAATAGGAGTACTCCCTACAGCGAGGTCTTGGTGAAAGTAAGAAGTTTCTTCTATCGTTTTGCAAGGGAAATGGTGAAGAGGATGGAGACACGGGTGAAGGTAGTGGACTCATTGATAAAGGTAGTGTTTGTTGATGCGGTTACTTGGTATAAGGAAGAGATGGGATTGGTAGCTTGGAGTTGTCGGAGAATGGGTTTGTGGTCTCTCTGATGGAAGTAGTCAACAATTGGTAGATTGTTGGAACAGGTCGCCCACTTCCATATAGTCCTACGTTTAGGTAGTAGAGCCAAATTAGAATTTGGACTATTATTAGCTGATCAACTTGAGTCTAAGTGGAAAAGGCTAGGGCTCAACTTTAAAGCCTAAGTTTAGGCTTTGTCCTTAAGAGACTTGTGATGCAAGAAAGTGCCATTTTAAGGAGACACACTTCTAGATATAAGTGTGTGCTCTCTCATTAGAAAGGTTGCTACAAATAGTCATGGTTGCAGAGGCGAGAATAGCCATAAGCCAGATGTAGAGCTTGGAAGTTCAGTGTGAAACTTGGAAGGAGTTGTTCGTTCAAAGAACGGGTTGTTGCAAGACAAGATCAGTGTAGAACTTGTTACGGGTCAAGTTCGGTGAAGAGCATGGAAGAGTAAATGTTGTTTAGCATTGGAAGGTTGTTGTTAAGGATATAGTTCAGTGTAGATCAGGTTAACAGGTTGAAGAATCCAATGATCTATCTAGATGTAGTAAGGGAGAAGTCAATGTTGATTAGCAATGAGAGACTGCAAGCTAGAACACGGTTGAGTGTGCATACAAGTCTGGAAGACTTCATACTAGATCACGATAGAGTGTGTATGTAAGTCTTATATTCAAAGCCTTGATGGCTTCCTATTGTATTTGTAAGTTTGTTTAAGTTAATACAAGAAACAAGGTTCTATCCGAGTGTTTTTACCCAAAAGAGTTTTTCGAGATACAGATTGTGTCATTTTTTTGTGCATGTGTTTGTGCCATTTAGATCTCTACTTTTCTGCTTCTCTGTTTTAGTTTATTGCATGCATGGTTGCCGAAATCCCCCAACATGAGCTCAAAAATAATTCAAAAGTAAACTGTAAATTACCATTGAAAATAGGAAGTATCTCAATATTTTTGCAGTCACATAAAACGGCAATAATAAGAAATGGCTAGTGCAACAAACGGGATTAGCAGGGGAAGTGGAGTCGTTCTGCGTTGGATTGGCTGCACCTTCTCTTCCTTCACATTATTATATTCGCTCTGTATTTCCAGCACTTGACGGCATGCCTGTATAATGTGCTCCTGCTCCTTACTCCTCCTTTCCCACTTCATCGCTCTCTCTATTGCAAGATGTCCCTCACTTTCATTCACCTGGTTTCCCACCACGTCCTCCAGCTGCATACTAATTTCATTTATCTGCAAATTCATGGTCTGATCTCCTCGAACTCTGCAACTCACCACAATGTTACTTGCAATTAACTCCAAAGACAGAGTGTTGCGATCACCGGGCAGAATGGATCCAAAACGTACTGTGAAATCATTTTCACAACCCCCATAAATCCTCCGTGCTTGCAGAGGTCTCTAGCTCGAGAGATTTATAATATATTTTTTCTTTTGTTTATGACAATCCAACTTAGCCTCATCATGTCGAGCAGGAATGTTTTTCTTGAATCCACATCTTTTTCCCTCTCCATATCATTAATAGAAATCGAAGGAATGTTGCCATCGCAATTACAGAGATGATCCGTCAGGAATGGAAACAATGGGAAGATAGAGCACGACTTGCAATGAAAATAGCCCAAATCATCTGCAGAGATGACTTTGGAATATATCGTTTTATTGTTGAAGTGGATATCCAGTAGCGACACCAGATCAGACGAAGAAACTGGAACTGCATCAAGATCAACCCCTCTCCATTGAAATTTTCGTGATAATCTTCGTTGCAGTCGATAACTGGATGTTTGCAGCAAACACTGAGAAGGGGAAAACAATACCCATAAAACTTTCTGAATCCCCCAAGGAAGAGATCAACTGTTTGATTTCACTCTTTTGTGTGGAAGGCCAAAGAGAGGAGCACAAATTTTCCCACAACCATTCTTGAAATGCAATGGATTTGAAAGCGGAAGAAGAACAGGCTGTGGTTGCTAGAGTGGATCCATCCACCCTCTTCAATATCTCTGCAATTATATCACTGTTCAGTGTCGACATCTCAAATCCGATTCAGGACTTTTAACTGTTTCTGTACCTTTTTCTCTGTTTTATACAATGTAAAAGCCTTACTCGCCGCCCTCACGAAAAGACGCGGCGCGTACAGCCAGTCAATGCCAGAAAAATCCCACATTCAATGTTGACCCGTCTTTAAAACGTGTGTAGGCTACGCTGAGTAGAATTTTCGAATGCATGAACCTCCCTTCGTTTTATCTTGCAGATACATGTACAACAATGGATATGTGTAGCTTTCAAATGTAAATACAAGAGAGACATGCAAGTATGTCAATGAGTGCACCCTGAGACTATAGTGAATGTTAACCCTTGGTGTTCACTATTGTCGATATCTATTGTTTCCTTATCTAGTGTCATACCCTATGATTTATGTATTGAAATTTCTCATGTAATTTTGAGCGGCATTTATTGACGATTCCCACATGTAAAAGAGTTATTGGCATGTGTGTGGGGTTGAAGAGGTCCTATGTTGGGCTAGAGTATTTTGGAAATAAACAAATACAATAAGTGGCAAGTTAAGGGGGTTATTTTAGATGGTAGATGATGTGAACAACAAGGCCAAGGGAAACATTAATTAACCCTTTTTACACCCATATATTGGATATTGGCATAATTTCTTCTCCTTTACCTAAAACCACAATTGTCTGCAATTTAATGTTGTTGAGGTTTGGTGAGACTCAAATTGAGATTTATTTAACTTTGCTTTTTGTAATACAAACATGTAGTGACTTCAACATTTGTATATTATGTAATGTTGCTAAAAAAGGTTGCATATAGTGTACGTCTAGATTTGGATCGCCTACAAGGTGGAGTAGTTAAGTATGAAAACTCCAAATCAATGCTACTTAAAACAAAATGGGATTATGTTGCCATTATGAAGAGAGGGACAATTGTAGTTTCTTTCATTGAATAAAGTGGGTAAAACTCTTTCAGATCTAAATCTAAACCTGCACATAAGCACACTTGAAAAATGTTAGTTGTTTTTTATGGTTAGGATCTTGCATCGGTCCAAATCCCTAACCTTTTAAGGAGATAAAATACATTTTATTGATTAAAATGACAAAACAATAAATGAAAATGACAAATATACGACTCAAATCATAGGACAATCGCAGTTGTGATTCACCAAAAATCACATGAAGATCGCAAGCCAATCGCGATTCTGCAATTCCCGCCTATGTTGGAATTATGTTAAAATAGTGTTGCCAAAATCTATATCTATCCTTTGAACTTCGCTTTCACTTCTTCAAGACTCTTAAAACCATGATATGCAAGCAAGAGAGAAAGAAATCTCAAGTATAGCCTTAGTGCACAAAGAGTCGGGGTTGTAATGAGGGGGTGAGTGGTATTATATAGTTTTTGAATGCATAGGAGAGTGGGGGTGTAATGATAGGGTCCATAATGCATTGGTCATGCACATGGGTAGGTGGGATGGACAAAATTAAATTTGAATGGGTGAGGGTTAGTAAATGAGTGGTGAGGTGTCTTTTATCCCCTTTTTGTGGGGTTTTATATTTTTATTTACTTTATAGGATTATTTATTTTTTTTTGGGATTTTTGTGTTTTATAATGTTTTTGGTATTTTTGAATTAGAGACCTTATGCGTAAGGTGTGTTTTCTAGTGTCTACATTTTTCCTCTTTTTTGAATGTGTGTTGTAGTGCAAGTCGGATGCAACACAAAAACTAGAGACAAGATGAGGATCATCTAACCCTATGACAGTGGTTGTCGCAATTACAGGATTAGATGGTTGACTAGATAGACATGAACCTAGAAATGCGATTGATGGGCCACTTCAATGGAGTCTATGTAGGGATCGATAGGTCAATTTCAAGAAGAAAGTGATATTCGAGACAATGATTTGAAGATTATATGTCATAAGCATTGACGTAAGGGTTGTTGTATGACTACCACCTCAAGTGACAATTTTTTGAAGCCATGCAAGTTGCCCCAACGTGACATGGGACAAAAAGAGGAAATTGAAAATGAGACAAAGTGAACCTTGGAAAAGGTGTTATTAGGGAAGGTGAGGACAAGTTGCCCCAACCATGTGCGTAGGAAAATGGAATCATGTGCATGGACAAGAGTGGATACAAGTGATAATTTGTGGAGTGAAGAGGTATAATTGAGTGGTTATGAGTGGATGGCAAACAGAGCTAAGCTATGAGCGACACAACACAAGCAAAGCGGGAGCTATAAGAGCAAAAGACAACATATTGGATGAGTAGTGGTGCGGCGAGCTAGATGGTTAGCGCTTAAGCTACGCAGCAAGGCGGTGAGATGTGAGCTACATGGGAAAGGCGGTGTAAGCGAGCCAGGAGAGAGATAGGGTTTATTTGAGTGATTTGTTTGGGTGAGAGAGCTCACTAAGTTGGTTGGGCGAGCTCGATGAACGAGATGGCTAGGAGAGTTGGTTGGGTAAGATGTGTGGGTAAGTTGGGTTGAGAAGTTGTTTGGTGGTGGTGGGAGTTAGGTCACGAGTTGGGTACGGGTTACACCCACAACTCGGAGGGGAACTCGAAGTGATGTTGTGTCGCAAGTCATAATGGTGACTCACTAGGGTATGGAGCAGTTGGGTTAGGGTTAGGGAGAATTAGCCAAAGGGAGATCGGAGGGACCGATTCGGGAGGTGTGTTGGAGTCGAGCTGAGTTGTGTTAGTGAATTGGAAGCGTGGTCATGGGATGGGCAGGGAAATGGACAAGTTAGAGGTGGAACGGCCCGGCAGAGCATGAACTTGGTGAGGGGGTAAACAGTGAGTCATGAGTACAACTAGTCGTGTAAAGAGTACAAAAGGGCAGGTGTGGTAGGAAATTTTGAGGTGTGAGCATTTAGGTGAATGATAAGGTGAGTCACCATGAGCATGACCAGCGAAGGAGAGATGAGGAAAAGTAAGGTGAGCTCGGTCACTATAGAGACTAAAATGGGGAGGGTTTGCGGGGTGGGAAGCACATAATCCAATCGTGAGTTTGACCGATAGAGTAAGAGGTGAAGAGTAAGAGGTGATGAATGCGCTAGATTTAGGGAGAGGGTTACAAGATCTCGGTGAAGGCTTGGATGAGTCGTTTTTAAGATAATTGGGCCAAGTACTAATGCAAATCAATAGGGGTGGCTAAGGTGTGATAGCCGGGTGTCGTTTAAGTTGTTAAAGTGACTCAAGTAGGGGTGGGTGGGGTGGGATAGCTAGGATGGCCAAGTCATTAATGGGACTTGGTGGGGGTGGGTGGGAGGGATAACCGGGTTGGCCAAGTCATTAATGCAAATTAGTGGGGTGGGTGGTGTGGGATAGCCGTGGTTGGCCGAGTTGGGAAGGGGTCAAAGGGGGTAGGGAAGGAGGTGATTTGAGCAGCTCTGGCGAGTCGCTAAAGAAACTCATGGAGTGAGTTGAGAAGGTGAAGGGGCGAGGGGATGGTTATAGGGTGATTGGGGAATGTGGGGCGTGAAGGGTATGTGAGCTTCATTAACAGGATTGCCCCATGCACTTGTATGCTCTATGCGTCTGTTTGCTTCTATGTCTTGATTGCTCGATGCATAAACTACATACATTGTTTGCTTCTATGAATGATTGCTCTATGCACTTGCTTGCTCTATGTCATCATATGCTCTATGCTCTGTTTGCACTGTGCTCTGTTTGCTCTATGCAATATTTTCTTTATGACATTGTTTTCTGTAGGCCACGATATGCTTTATGCTTTGTTTGCTCTATGCCTTGTTTGCTCCATGCATTGGTTGCTCGACAAATCTTGATACCGCTTCTATGCTCGTTTCACTACAAATGGCGTCTATCATCACCCCTATTGCTTCTTGGAAACATTAATTGATACATCTATCGATCAAACACATCGTTTATGACATAATGTTTGGGAGAGAGATAGGGTTTATTTGAGTGATTTGTTTGGGTGAGAGAACTCACTAAGTTGGTTGGGCGAGCTCGATGAGCGAGATGGCTAGGAGAGTTGGTTGGGTAAGATGTGTGGGTAAGTTGGGTTGAGAAGTTGTTTCGGTGGCTGGTGGGGAGTTAGGTCAGCGAGTTGGGTACAGTTACACCCACAACTTGGAGGGGAACTCGAGTGATGTTGTATCGCAAGTCATAATGGTGACTCACTAGGGTATGGAGCAGGTTGGGTTAGGGTTAGGGAGAATTAGCCAAAGGAGATTGGAGGGACCGATTCGGGAGGTGTGTTGGAGCCGAAAGAGTTGTGTTAGTGAATCGAAGCGTGGTCATGGGATGGGCAGGGAATGGACAAGTTAGAGGTGGAACGGCCCGGCAGAGCATGAACTTGGTGAGGGGGTAAACAGTGAGTCATGAGTACAACTAGTCGTGTAAAGAGTACAAAAGGGCAGTGTGGTAGGAAATTTTGAGGTGTGAGCATTTAGGTGAATGATAAGGTGAGTGTCAGTCATGAGCATGACCAAGCGAAGGAGAGATGAGGAAAAGTAAGGTGAGCTCGGTCACTATAGAGACTAAAATGGGGAGGGTTTGCGGGGTGGGAAGCACATAATCCAATCGTGAGTTTGACCGATAGAGTAAGAGGTGAAGAGTAAGAGGTGATGAATGCGCTAGATTTAGGGAGAGGGTTATAAGATCTCGGTGAAGGCTTGGATGAGTCGTTTTAAGATAATTGGGCCAAGGTACTAATGCAACTCAATAGGGGTGGCTAAGGTGTGATAGCTTGTGTCGTTTAAGTTGTTAAAGTGACTCGATAGGGGTGGGTGGGGTGGGATAGCTAGGATGGCCAAGTCATTAATGGGACTTGGTGGGGGTGGGTGGGAGGGATAACCAGGTTGGCCAAGTCATTAATGCAAATTAGTGGGGTGGGTGGTGTGGGATAGCCAGGTTGGCCGAGTTGGGAAGGGGTTGGGGCGGGGTAGGGAAGGAGGTGATTTGAGCAATTTCGGCGAGTCGCTAAAGAAACTCATGGAGCGAGTTGAGAAGGTGAAGGGGAACGAGGGGATGGTTATAGGGTGATTGGGGAATGTGGGGCGTGAAGGGTATGTGAGCTTCATTAACAGGATTGCCCCATGCGCACTTGTATGCTCTATGCGTCTGTTTGCTTCTATGTCTTGATTGCTCGATGCATAAACTACATACATTGTTTGCTTCTATGAATGATTGCTCATGCACTTGCTTGCTCTATGTCATCATATGCTCTATGCTCTGTTTGCACTTTGTGCTCTGTTTGCTCTATGCAATATTTTCTTTATGACATTGTTTTCTCAGAGGCCACGATATGTTTTATGCTTTGTTTGCTCTATGTCTTGTTTGCTCCATGCATTGGTTGCTCGTCTTGATGCTCTATGCTCGTTTCACTACAAATGGCGTCTATCACCCCTATTGCTTCTTGGAAACATTAATTGATACATCTATTGATGAAACACATCGTTTATGACATAATGTTTGGGAGAGAGATAGGGTTTATTTGAGTGATTTGTTTGGGTGAGAGAGCTCACTAAGTTGGTGCGGGTGAGCTCGATGAGCGAGATGGCTAGGAGAGTTGGTTGGGTAAGATGTGTGGGTAAGTTGGGTTGAGAAGTTGTTTGAGGTGAGCCGGTGGGGAGTTAGGTCAGCGAGTTGGAGTGCGGGTTACACCCACAACTTGGAGGGGAACTCGGAGTGATGTTGTGTCGCAAGTCATAATGGTGACTCACTAGGGTATGGAGCAGGTTGGGTTAGGGTTAGGAGAATTAGCCAAAGGGAGATTGGAGGGACCGATTCGGGAGGTGTGTTGGAGTCGAGCCGAGTTGTGTTAGTGAATTGGAAGCGTGGTCATGGGATGGGCAGAAATGGACAAGTTAGAGGTGGAACGGCCCGGCAGAGCATGAACTTGGTGAGGGGGTAAACAGTGAGTCATGAGTACAACTAGTCGTGTAAAGAGTACAAAAGGGCAAGTGTGGTAGGAAATTTTGAGGTGTGAGCATTTAGGTGAATGATAAGGTGAGTCGAGTCATGAGCATGACCAGCGAAGGAGAGATGAGGAAAAGTAAGGTGAGCTCGGTCACTATAGAGACTAAAATGGGGAGGGTTTGCGGGGTGGGAAGCACATAATCCAATCGTGAGTTTGACCGATAGAGTAAGAGGTGAAGAGTAAGAGGTGATGAATGCGCTAGATTTAGGGAGAGGGTTCTGCAGATCTCGGTGAAGGCTTGGATGAGTCGTTTTAAGATAATTGGGCCAAGCGTACTAATGCGAACTCAATAGGGGTGGCTAAGGTGTGATAGCCGTGTCGTTTAAGTTGTTAAAGTGACTCAGTAGGGGTGGGTGGGGTGGGATAGCTAGGATGGCCAAGTCATTAATGGGACTTGGTGGGGGTGGGTGGGAGGGATAACCGGGTTGGCCAAGTCATTAATGCAAATTAGTGGGGTGGGTGGTGTGGGATAGCCGAGGTTGGCCGAGTTGGGAAGGGGTTGGGGCAGGGTAGGGAAGGAGGTGATTTGAGCAGCTCGGCGAGTCGCTAAAGAAACTCATGGAGCGAGTTGAGAAGGTGAAGGGGCGAGGGGATGGTTATAGGGTGATTGGGGAATGTGGGGCGTGAAGGGTATGTGAGCTTCATGAGGTCTATGAGTAGGATGGGTAGGAGTGATTGGGAAAGTACGAGTGAGCCAAAAAAGGGCTATGTGAGCCGGTGAGAAGTGAGGAAGGTTGGCATGATAAGATGTGACAGCTTAAATATGATTGATGATTATGCTATGAAATGCGCAAAAAAGTGATGATGATGCAAATGGAGTGCAAAAGACAGGTGGATTCCTAGGGATGTTCAACACAAATGTGAAAATAGCTATGGATTACAAGAGGTGTGCAAGTGAGATGAACAAAGTTTGAAACAAGAGTTTTAGGGAGCACAAGATGAGCCGAAGTCACGAAACATGAGACAAAGAGTGAGCTAAAACAGGATCTTGAACAAGGTCTAAACATCACAATGGTGACATACTAGCCATACATCTCATTGAGATCATGTGTGTGCACGTGAAATTAATTACTCTTTAAAGTGAAGACCGGTGAGACAGTGAGTTAAAACACAAGCCAACGTGTAGGTGTGAATGAAACAAGTGATTGGTTAATGGTGAAGTGGAAGGTAACTATAAGTCATGCATTACTGCTTCCCGGGCATCCATAGCCCTAACACAAATATATTTGATTCTAGTCACAACATTTCTCCACTTCCAGACCAGGCATCTATAGCCCCGGTAGAGAAACTAAAAATACCCCTGAGAGAGAGTGTTTGAGATTGCTCTTTTCTTTGTTTTTTTCTTTTGAATTTTGGTTTTTTCTTTTCATTGTTTTGATTTTTTTCACATGATATTCATCTCTCTTAGTTTTTCAAGGGGTTTAGAACTACTAGTGGCTTTATGGAGGGAGTGGGAGTGATTACGGAGACGACTATTGGAAATTATTAATAAATAATGCCTGGGTATTCAAGACAAGGCATTTAAGTGTGTAAGCATGCGTGGATCTCTAAGAGGACAATTGTTCTTAATTCACCAAGTAAGGAGAGACCAAGTTCAAGAAACTATAGTAGATACTATTGACTCACAAAACGTGACAACTAGATAATCAAAGTGTGCACCAAAAGTTGTGAAATAAACCAAGACATGGAATGTGAACAAATTGTAAATGAAATGTGTAGAAGTGAACCAGGCGAGAAGTGGAATGACATATGAATGAATGGAGAAAATGTGGAAGAACATTCATGAGCGAGTGTTATTTATTGCAATTTTTGGAATATATAGATTTTTAATTTTTGAAATATGTTTAGTTATGTGGGTATGTGTGTTTGTGTTTATTTCAATGATGATGGTGTAGGATGTGTAGATAATTAAGTTGTGTTTGAATCCAAGATACATGAGATAAATAATTTGAGTGGAGGGGATGATGGGGATGATAAGTGAATCAAGAATTCCAAATAGAAGCCACATAATGGTGGTATGTGGAGGATGTGACTGTGGCGATGAAACGCACAAGAAAGGTGTTGATTGTGGTAGATGTGCAATTGTAGACACTCAATCACATAATTTGGGTATATTTCTAGGTCCTGATCACATATCACTATTCATATGATTCCTAAGCAAAAAAAGTACTAATTGACCACTATTTTTTGCCTCTTTGCTTGCTTTTTGGTTTCCTCCTTGGTCTTGTATACCTTCATGCCCAATTTGAATTTCAATACTTCATTTTTTCCGAGTCTGGACACCAACACCCAACCAAGACACTAACGCCTAGGCGCCCCCAACCTCTTTGTATCTTTCTCGTATATTTTGGGTGCTTTTTAGTTGTTGGGCATATTATTTTATTAGTCACCAACATTTTAGTGGTTAATTATGAAATTCAAACAATGGAATGATATAAATACAAAGCTATGTGACTATAATAAAGGACCAAGCACTAAGCATCTATTATCACCACCTAAGGTTGCATTCAAAAGCCATTACAAGAGCATTCAAGCATCCATCTAGCTTCACACAAGAGACAATGGATTGTTATCTCTGCATACACACATAGGATGTGAAGTTCCTTTTTCCATGCACACATCTATTTATATCTTCCGCATTTAGCTATTACTCACTATTCAAGTGTGTTTGGCACAACATCCACCTATGGTACGATTCCACACACACACGTGCGCGAGAAATGCATGGAATATGAAATGTAATGTAGTGCCCAGATCGTAAGTTCACTCGGTTAGGTGACCATCGGGTCGATCCCAACTTCCCGTTTACATATTTTTATTTTTAGGATTTGATGTGTTTTGGGGTTTTGTGGTTGCTCTTTCTCTTTGCAAGTTTCAGTGAATTCAACAATCAATCATGACACACAAGCAACCAAATTTGACCATTATGGAGCATCTTGCAACCATACAAAGATCATTTTCTCGAGGTTACGAGAATTCACTAGTGCCCAGAGGAGGTCTATAGGGCCTAGGCACCCTTGCCCGATCCAAGTGCCCCACCAACTTATTCCAAAACTTCTACATTTTTCTACGTACTTTGTTACGACATTCTATACTTTTGCTTATCGGTTCTTCATCTCTGCAAACCTCTGGGACTATTGTGAATCAAGTAAGTAATCTCACTTCCTATTGTACTTAGGGTTTTGTATTTATCTTGCTTATTTTCTTAGGCCAAATTTTTTCTTTATTGCTTATTTATTTACTACATTCTGAATATAGGGTTTAGCATAAATTCTATTTTTGTTAAATCATTTGGTGAACCCAACATTCAAGTGCTCTTAGGTCCTCATTTCATCACTTTTTGCATCTATCTTAGGATCCTCTCATCATGGATATTTATATTCATGATTTCTTCTTAGTCAATCCTAAGTGTCATGCTAAAATCATTAACCTCTTGGCTACTACTCGTATTCCTTATACTACTCATCCAAACATTGTTTATAAGACATTTGTAGATGCATTTTCTCAACAGATTAATTTTCCATCCGTTATAGTTGATGATATTTTTGTTTATGAAAATGATCCTACTCTATATATACGAGAATACATCAACACCTTGGGTGTCAAGCGATCTTTAGTCGATAGTGGATCTGAGCTCAATATAATTCCTTTATCATTCATTGAGGCTATAGGCCTTTCCGTAGCTAACCTTAACCCAACATCTCTTTCTATTTGAGAATATGATTCTACTGCGCATCCATGCATATGAACTATTACTTTTCCCATCACGGTTGGCCCAAAAACAATTCTTATAGTATTCTTTTTCATTGACATCCCAATTTCATATAATTGCTTACTTGGTAGGCCATGGCTTCACAGAATGCAAGCAGTTTCTTCTACAGTTCACCAATGTGTTAAATTCTTACATGAGGGATTTGAATATGCAATTCCCACTTTGATAGTATCATATTCCTATATTGCAATATATATCCCAATACTACATTACATATTCCCACTTCTGTTATATTGTGCATCATGTTGATGATCCACGACCTAAGCATTATCTAGAGCACTTACATCCTCTCGAAGGAACTATTTCTACATTAGATGGTGTTCTATTTGCTTGATCTTGCCCCCTCCTTCTACTAATGCTATGGTAATTTATTAGGGGCTTTTCCATACATTGGACATCCTACCACCTTCCTCATCTTTTTCTACATGACTCACATCTACGCTCCCTCCTTTCACATGTACGCTTTTTATTAATAACTTTTATTGGCATCACATTCCATTCGATCCCACTTTATCTAAACTATTTGCACATATGATGGCTTGGCTCGACTTGGATTCACACTGGAGGATCTCATCCCTCTATCTTGTTCTACTCATTTATATCATGGATATGTTTGCATTACTGTTGTTTACGGTCTTCATGTTTTCCATTTATCATTATTTGTTGCACGCACTCCTTGTAATTCTCTACTCACTCTAGAGTATTCTTGGCTTTGACTACATCGGTGGCACTTTAGATCCTGACCACATTGACATTTCATTTCCCATTCCCTTCGACCATGTTTTTATTTGCAATGTTTCCTTTCTCTGTCTATTCACATAATCTTACTCGTGGTATGCACATGGATGTCCATCAACACCTTTCACCGACAAAGAATATGTAATGGGCATGTACAATCTACGCAACAATGGCTCCTTATATGATCAACCACATATAATAGTTTACCAAGTCTCAGATGAATCTCCATATGATTTTTACCATGAAAATGATGATCTCTTATATGATGTTACTTGATTACACTTATCATCATACACTTGGGGGTCATCATGCTTATTCTTCCCCTAGATTTTCACGTGTCTTGCACTTCTACTATTTCACTCTTTACTTCGCATCTAGTCTTATCCACATGTCTTGCACATCTTGATACATTTGTATCATCCCTACCCTATGATGCACTCTTATGTTATGGTTCACACTTGACTGTTGAGGTCTCGCTACACTCATGAACCTCACATCATACACATGACACATTCCATGCCGGTGCATTCACGACACATTTTTCTAGCACACATGATTATACATTGTTACTACCTTATGATGCACTCTAGTTCCACGTTTCATACTCAATTGCTGAGGGTTTCAATCTAAAATGAACCTCATCACACTAAATTACTCTATATGCTTTATGATTTGATGATCGTATCTCTCTCACTCGTGTAATTCAAACCATTTCCCGATGACGCACTCTTGTTCTATGGTTCATTCTTGATTGTTGAGGGCTCTTTTATAAATGAACCTCATCTCATGCATACTCACACAAATTCACTTGGGGGGCACGTGAATATTATCACACTCACACTACATTCTATTCCATCTCTCACTCATCCACAACATATTGCATATCTTGGTTGCACATTGTTCTTTCTTACTTATACTCGCATGATACATCTTGCTTACTATGTTAGCTAGATACATTGTATGTCATTATATTTTCTATATACACATGCGTGTTCACTTGCCTTTAGTTGTGATCGTATACTTTACACATATCGTTACACAACATGAATGCTTGGGCTGTACCTCTTACCAATCCCACAACAGGCTCTAGGGGCATCCACTTTCATACACATCATAGGTGTTATTGTTTCAATTTATACTACTTCCTATTCATACTAAAACACTACATTATATCATATTATACACTTTTTGACATATATTTTATCTTTATAACATGCTAATAGTGCTTCATGTGTATTATTTTTCTTTCAGAACTATTTGCTACCATGGTTATCTACTACTTTGTTTGTCATTCTTTGTCATTGTTTTCCATTATTTTCCATTGTTTGCATGGCTTTTCCCTATGTCTTGCTAGTTCTCTAACTTATTATGTACTTTTACCACTTTTGCCTTGGTTGTCCTGTGACATTGTGAGTGATGTCCCATGTTTGAAACCCGCTTTTCATGGTCTACATTGTATTCTTGCTTGCTAGCTCACATATTGTCTTATACATGTGTATTTGTCTTTGCTTGCACTAACACATGTTTTCAGCCACTTTGTTTGCATGTGCCTTAGTTTCTACCAAGAACACTCCCTCACCCTATAGGGAATCAATTTTGGTTCAACGTTCACTCCTCCTTTGGGTCGCATCCTCCTTATGACGTTGCATGCACTCCAAATGAGGGGGGCATCATTGGGTGAATTATAGTCACCCCATTTAGCGATTCATAGTCACGACAACACATTTCGATCTGCCGGTACAAAACATTCTTCGAGACATAACAATGGCCTAGAATCGACATGGGTCTTTAGACAACATAGACACAAATGCCTATCACTGACAATAGCGCTGGGTGCCCTTGACCCTTCCTAGGATCCTATGAACAGGGGAAGTTCACATTCCTTCTCATATCAATAATTTTTTGGAAGTTTACACAACGGCTTTTAGAGGACATGTAAAGTCCTTTAGCACTCAGTGTAGTCACAAAATCATGTATATTATACATTATTTATCCCAATCTCATACTACTATTTAGAAGGTTCTTGAGCGAAGAAATTACTAATTAACCCCCATCTTTTAGCCATCTTGTTTTATTTTATATCATCATTTCTGCACCTTTTCATCCACATGCCTAGTTAGTTTTGTCCATTTCCCATTATTTTAGCCTTGACTGGGGTTCTCGGACCAAGATGCTAGGCACCCATGGGCGCCCTGGTCTCACCCGGGTGCCCCAATCCTTTTTAACTTCCCCGCCACATTTTGGACTCTTTCGAGCCGTTTCTTCTTCTTATCTTTTTGGTGGTAAGCCATTTTGGGGTTAATTATGAAATTAGATCAAGAGAACCCTATAAATATAAAGTTATGAGACCATAATGAGGGACCTAGCATCACATACTACTATCACTCCATCTAGAGTTGCATCCATCTATTGCATTGAAGATCACTTGCATCCACATAGCTCCATCATCAAGGCACAAGGCTAGGACATTTGCATCACACTTCATAGGGGAGGATTATATTCTATTTCATGCACACATACTATTACATTTTCTACATTTAGTTATTTCTCGCTACTTCACAAAGTGTAACTAGCACAAGAGCACCTAGGGCACGACATGCACACACTCACCAGAACTACATTTGGGTTTGAAATGTAGTGCAACACTGCTAGGTTTAGTAAGCCCAATGTTGTGGTAGCTGAGGTCAACTCACCCATTCATTTGTATTCTTATTTTTTAAGGTTTTGATACTTCTTTTGGTCTTTTAGAGGTCTTTACATTAGCTTGAATTATTAGTGACATCAACACGAAGGCAACGAATCTAATGTGACACACATGAGGGTTTCAAACTACCTTATGACCCTAGGAGAACCAATTTAGATATATTTCGCATAATAGGGCACCCATATTGTAGACCAAAGTGCTCGTGGCACCCCAATCCTATTCTAGGTGCTTCAATCTAGCTAGATCCTCCACATCCATCCTTTTCGGGACTCATGTACATCGTACTTTCTTCTAATTTTTCATGTCAACTCACGTGACACTCTCCAAAAGCGAATCTATTATTCAACCGAGTTATTTTTTCTTTCTTCTTTTCATATTAGGGTTAGCCTTTCCTTTTCTATAGTTGACTAGATTGCTTACATATTTCTTTACTACAATTATTTACTTTATTTACACATGTGCATAGCTTAGATTAACTATCTTAGTACTACATAGTTAGTGCAATTTTAGTTAATCATTTTGGTGAACCCGAACTCTTATCATGGATAAAAATCATCCTTTTGAATCTCTAATCATCTTGCGATTTTATAGCTTTAGTCATGCCTTTTTGATACTCATATTGATCCCTTTATCTATAGACCTTTCCCTTCGCTTATTCAACTTCCATCTTCTAATATATAGATCATAAAGCTTTAGATGACGCTATTGTTGCTTATATGTGTACTATTAATCCTAATATTTTAGCATGCATCCTAGAAGAGGCACATACCCTCCATCTTACCACATAGTTGTCTCTCCTCCCATTTTTGAATCACAAGACATTTTTCATTCACCTTCTCCCATTAATATTGCGACTCTCCCAATAAAATGTTTGTTCCATCCTCTCCATCTTCTGCTCTTGACCACACGAGCCTCTCGAAGCTCCACATGACTCTAATGCCACTATTTGTATGGTTGATATGGTTCCTCTTGCTTCATCACCAACTCTTGATATCACGAATGCTATGATACTTTATACGGGGTCTACTCTAAAATGTTCCCTTGCTTTACCTACCCCTCCATCACCTCAACTTGTGGACAAACCACCTCACTCATCACCATTTGAGGGTGCCATTTGTATGATAGATGTAGTTCCTTCTATGTTTTTGTTACTACTATTGTTATTATTCCATATCGGGGGCCTTCACAAGTCTAGGTGTGTCACTCTATCATCCACACCTCCACCACCATCACCATCAATACACCCACCATTCACTTGTACTCTCTTCATGAATGATTCTTATTGGGAGCACATACCACTTGATACTTCTTGCAAAGCCATTGTATGTTCACATGATGGTCTCCTTCGGCTTGGTTTTTCCTTCAAGATCTTCATTCTCCTTTATACGATCCACATTTGTATCATGGATCATGTTATTCTCACTGCTGCATATGGACTTCACATTTTTCATCTTATTTTTCACCTTGCACGTTATCATACTTCCTCTCCACTTACTCTTAGCCAATCTTGGTTAGATTATATTGGAGGCACACTTGATCCTAGTCATATTGATATATCTTTCCTATGCCATTTGGTACTTATGCACATTTGCAATATCTCTTTTCTTTGTTACTCACCCAATTTTACTATTTGGTATACTCATGGGTGTCCATTTCCTCCCTTTACTAATGAACAATATGCCATGACAATGTATAACTTGCGTATTCACGGTTATTTGGATTATCGAGATAGAAATAATTTCTTATCAAGTTTCTCGCGTTGTTCAATATGATTTTGACAAAATGATAATGATGGTATTTTAGATGATCTTACTTGACCATTTCTTTCATATATATCCTAGGGGGATCACACCTAATATTCCCCCTCATTTCTAGCATCATTGCATAGTACTACATCACACTTTTAGTATCTATCATCTTTGCATTATCATCACACATTTTAGCATCATCGTTACCCGATGACACACTCTTGTGCTTCGTTCCACACTTGACATGTTGAGGGATTACTATTATAATGAACTCCTCACATTACACTATAGGCCTTACACATTGTATTTCATCACACATTGTGCATCAAACACTATACATTCTACATTTAATCTATAACATTTTGGCATTTATACATTTATACATCACATATCATACTAGTCTTCATCTTACATATACTATATCCATATCATCCATATGTTCATTATCATACACTATTCATCTTGTGTATTACATACCCTGTTAGGATATCTACACATATCCTCTACATAGTCACATACCTCACATCATACACTTTGCACATTCTTCATATCATTCATTTTCTACATACTATACTAAGTATTCATCACATATGAGTCTAGCATTACATCATCCTACATACTACGTTACTAGTCTATCTATGCCTCTCACATTGAATACTCTACATTACATATTATACATTCTACATTACATTTTACACATCGCGCATTTACAACTCCTCATCACGTGGTCATTTGTTCTCATCATACATACTACATTGTTTTCTAGGCATGCTGCACTCACCACCCTATGATGCACTTATTTCCTCGGTCCATACTCGACTACCGACGGTTTACAAATCAAATGTACATTACACTCATCGCAATGTGGCATTTTATCCTATGACATTCCTCGGCTAGTGACATATGCTTTAGGCTAAATCGTTACTCACTCTTTTTATCTAGTAGTGGTATATGCTTTAGGCTAGATCACCACCTCTATTATATCATCTTGTAGTGGTATACACCTTAGGTTATATCACCACTCCTTACCATTCATCATATAGTGATATACGCTTAGGGCTAAATCATCACTCATTCTTGCATCATATGGTGATATACGCTTAATGATAAGTCATCACTCCTCCTTACCTTCATATTATAATGATATACGCTTAGGATAAATCACCATTTGTTTATTCATCATATAGTTATAAACACTTAGGCTAAAGCATCACTCCTCCATCATCAGTAGTCATGATATACGCTTCAGCTATATGGTTCACACACATCCTTTCTATATGTCGCACCTCATCACCACTACATACACACTCATCACAATGCATTAGACACAACAAACACTACTCGACCATTTCCCGATGATGCACTCTCATTTACGGTTCATTCTTATTGAATTTTGAGGGGAAAACAAAATGAACCTCATTACATACACTTCCATTCACTCTGGGGCACATGGCTCATATCATTCCATCCATCCATCATCATACTACATTGTCTTGGGGACATTTATTCTTGTTTACTAGTGTGTTTACATTATCACTTTACTTCACATGTTAGATTGATTTGTTATATGTCATTTTTATACCATCCACACATGCGCTTTCACGCCTTTGTTTAGTGTGATCATAGACACATCAATCTTACACGTGAGGTATGGATGCTCGCCTCTTACCCCTCCTACCTACACTAGTCATTTGGGGCATCCACATTCGTCTCTTTTAGGTGTTATTGTTTCATTTTGTACTTAGCACTCTACATTTAATTACTCACATTTTGACATATTGGTTATTTCTCTAACATGCTAATGGGTGTTCCATGTGCAGCACTTGTTTTGCAGGATTACATGTTTCCATGACTACTTGTTTGTTTGTTTATACTTATCTTCCATTGTTTTCCATTATATGTGGGATTTTCCCTATGTTTTATGTGCACACTTGCTTGTTGTTTGCAGCCATGATGGCCTTGCATGTCTTGCGACATCATGAGTGATGTCCCATGTTTGCAGCCCGCTTTTTGTGGTTTACTTGCTTTCTTGTGTGTTTACATTTACTACATTGTCTGCGTAGCTTACACATGTTTTCTATATGCATGCATTGTTTATTTACACTTGTCTTTGGCTAGCCTTCTTGTTTGTGTGTGCCTTGGTTTCTACCAAGCACTTTCCAGGGTTCAACATACATGTGGTTGGTCCTCTTTTGGGTCCACATGTCTCCTATCAGTGACATTCCATGCTCCCCCAAAGAGGTGGAATCATTTGGGGGTTTTACATACTAACATAGAGATTCTACACAGGAATGGTTCAGTTATACATACAACGAGTGGGTTCATACCAGTCTATGAAACCCCATACATAGTGTCTTTTATAGGACATGTTGTCCTTAGCATTCTAGGAAGAAGTTACAGGCTTGGAGGTTACAGTGGGTGTGCCTCTCTACACTACTTCGGCCAGTGGCATCACATCACCCAAAAACTAGGATGATACAGAGATCTCTTCACACACATTCAGTGGAGTGGTTAGAGCTTGGAGGACACAGCATTTCCTCCCTACACTTCTTTAGCTAGGGTGGTGTGAGATCACCCAAAAAAATCACAATACATGATATCCTTCTACACTCTTTCTCTCGACATGGATCAAGTGCACATGTTCCATTTACACTTTTCATTTCACGTATTTTACATTTGTGTATTTTACACACTTTCATATACATGTGTATTTTACATAGCATTTTTACACTTATATACATACATATTTGACTACTTGATCATTTTCTCCTTGTAGGTTCGGTCGTATGAGAAACAAGCAGTCAAATTGGGGGCAACAACAACAACAACGTCAACAACAACATTCTGTAACAGCACATGCTTTACTAACCATGCAGGTACACTACACACCGTAATAGCTACACACATGTTTTGCCCTAAGTTCACTCTCATCACTTTTTCTTTGGACATTTTTATTCCCTAGTTTCCATGCTCCTCCATATTTCTTTTTCATTTCACGCTTTTATTTATTCCTTCATACATGTTTACTACATTCTTCATGGACATCATGTACGCATCTCTTTCTACTTTATGTTGTCGAACTTTCAGCTCACCAACATAAAGTGGGGGTAAAATGTAGTCACAAAATCCTACACTTTAGACATTATTTATCTTGGTCTCATACTATTATTTAGAAGGTTATTGAGTGAAGAAAGTATTAATTAACCCTCATCTTTTGGCCATCTTGTTTTATTTTATTTCATCATTTCCGCACCTTTTCATCCACGTGTCTAGTCATTTCGGCCATTTCTTGCTATTTTAGCCTCGACCAGGGGCATTTGGGCTAGTAATGGGGTGCCCATGGGTGCCCTGGTCCCACCCAGGCGCCTGATACTTTTTGAACTTTCCCACCACATTTTGGACTCTTTCTATCTAATTCTTCTTCTTATCTTTTTATTGGTTGGCCATTTCGGGGTTAATTTCAAAATTAGATCAAGAGAACCCTATAAATATAAAGTTATGAGACCATAATGAGGGACCTATCATCACATACTACTATCACTCCATCTAGAGTTGCATCCATCTATTGCATTGGAGATCATTTACATCCACATAGCTCCATCATCAAGACACATGGCTAGGGCATCTGCATCACACTTCATATGGGGATGATTCTATTCTATTTCATGTACACATACTATTACATTTTCTACATTTAGTTATTTCTTACTACTTTAAAAGTGTGACCGACACATAAGAGCACTAGGGAATGACATGCAAACACTCACCAGAACTACATTTGGGTTTGAAATGTAGTACAACGCTCATTTAGTAATCCCACTAGAAGTTGAGGTCGATCGACCCATTCATTTGTATTCTTCTTTTTTTAGGGTTTTAATACTTATTTTTGTCTTTTGTAGGTCTTTACATCAGCTTGAATTATTGGTGACATACATCGCGGGGTAGAAAATATGATGCGACACACAATGAGGGTTTTAGATCACCTTCCAACCCTGTGAGAACTATTTTTAGAGATTTTTCTCAAACCAAGGCACCCAAATTACAAACCAAAGTGCCCATGGGTGCCGCAGTCCTATTACAAGTACTCTAGTTCAACTAAATCCTCCAGATCCATCCTTTTTGGGACTCCTAACACAACACGTCGTACTTGCCTCGATTTTCTGTCAACTTTGTGACACTCTTCGCTAGGCGTCTATTATTCAACTGAGTTTTTCCTCTTTCTTCTTTTCATAGTAGGGTTAGAATTTCCTTTTCTATAGTTTATTAGCTTGCTTACATACTTCTTTATTATATTCATTTACTTTATTTATAGTTGTGCATAGCTTAGATTAACTATCTTAGTCTTTGCGTAGTTTAGTCAATTTTTAGTTAATCACTCAACATGCATGCTTTCTCCTCTTTTTCTATTTTCACATTGGATCAAACTGGATCGAAATGGATCAGATTTGAACACACCATCTGCAATGGTGTTTACATTTTAGGAAGTAGTCAAAGGTTGGGGAATAACACTAGATCTTTCTCCTACACTTTTTCATGCTTAGCATGAGAACTCCCAAAAACTCACACTTGGCACAATTTGTGTGAGATCGCTCAAAAATCATTCTTGGCATGAGATCACCCAAAAAACTCATTCTTCTACATCATTTCCAAGATCCTTTTTACACTCTTCACTCATCACGGATCAAGTGTGCATGTTCATTTTCACATTTTTATATACCTTTTACACATTTTTACTCATGTGAATCAAATTTTTCAAATACACATGTTTGACTACTTGTTTTCTCTTCTCTTTTATAGGTCCATCCTTACGAGAAATAGAACTCACATAATCAAGCATCAAACGACTTTGAAAAAATGTAAAATATGACATCACATATACGCTTTCACGCCTAGGGTCATTTTCACTTCCTCTTCTCTAGTTTCCACGCTTCATACTTTGCACTTCACACCATTTCTTGTCTCCTCACCATGCTTTCTCCATCGATCTACATCAATATCACGTAGGCATCTCTTATCTACTTTATGTTATTGAGCATTCACTCAACAACATAAAGTGGGAGGTAAATATAGACACACAATCATGCACTTTAGGTATATTTCTAGGTCATGATCACATACCACTATTCATATGATTTCTAAGTAAGAAAAGTACTAATTGACCAATGTTTTTGACCTCTTTACTTGATTTCTTGTTTCCTCCTTCGTCTTACACACCTTCTTTCCCAATATGACTTTTGATACTTCAATTTTTTTGAGTCTGGACACCAGTGTCAAACCAAGACGCTAGCACACAGGTGCCCCCGTTCCCTCTGGGTGCCCCCAACCTCTTTGTATCTTGCTCACATCTTTTGGGTCATTTCTATTAGTACCCATATTTTTCTGTCTTCTTTTCAGTGCTATTATAACTAGGTGTGTTCTTATCTCTAGTTGGATGTAAACTAGGTGTTGGACTTTTAAGTAGATATCTCATATGTAAGTTCTTCTTCTCATAGAAAGTGAAGTATTTTCTTGGTCTCATGTTGTTATCGAGGTTTTTGGGATTTTCACAGAGTTTAAAGTATGAGGTAGAGTGTGCTTTTATGTATGATTGGGACTTCGGGCCATTTATGCAAAGTATGAACATTGCACAGATGTGATGATTTTTTCCTAGTGCACAAGAATAAGTATTTCTAAGACTGTGTGATTAACTTAAGGGAATTTCATATTTTCCTTCAAATTTGGTCCGATTTCCCGACCTCATCTTTGGTAAGGAAGGGGCGGGTGTAGAAACGTAAATTCGGTATTTATACCTCATTTGCCCACGTGCGCTTATTTCACCTTTGTCTCAACCTAGGACCCCCCTTAATTTATGTCATCCCCCCTTTATTTAATTTTAAATGAGCACTTAATTTTCCTTTCACCTATCATGCCCATCTAATTCCTATTAATTAATTAATTAATCAATTAATCTTTAGCCATGCCCTAACCAACTTTCCATTTGGAATGCTTTTATTCTAAATTTGCATCTCCATGCTTTTCTATGCTTTTTCTAACCTATCTTTATCCCCAACTCATCTATATCACATCCCTTCCCACTTGTTTTCCTTAAAGCACCTATTTCTTATCCTCAAGAACCCAAATTCTGACCAAAATCATAAAAATCCACCCCATTAGAGAAACTTTCCTCTGATCAATTGGTGACCCGACTCAAATTAGTCATTATCAGCCCTATAAGGTAGGGTTATTCCTTTCCAAAAAGAGGATAGAGAAAAAAATCAAGGGTGATTCATCTCTCTTTTATTGCACTCTGTGAAATGAACCTATGAACCAGAGCATCTCAACAATCCTCTAGAACCCTTTGGAAGCTCGTCTTGATTATTGTGTTATCTACATTATTTCTATAGCTATCTTGTTCAATCTAACACCTTCCGGTCCGAAAAAACTCGTGACCCCATTATCGGTCATCCTATCATTGTTTCTACTTACAAGTTGCCTTTTCATCTTGTTTCTCTTTGGCCTTACCTCACTCTGCTATATTCATCATCACACCCGAGCCAGTCATCACTCGGCCCTCTCAGAATCGTCTTTTTTTCTACTCCCATATCCTTCTCTAGCTTCTACATGTGCTATGTATATGCTTCAGTCATCTAAAACCACCTTCCCACCCCTCTAATGTATCCAAACTAGCCTACATGCACCCCATTCACCATTTCCCTACCCTAGTCACCACCAACCGGGGTTACATTTGTCCATTAATTTATCATCATCCCTATTTTAGGCCATTTTCTAGTTTCTTTGGCCTCATATTTCCTTTTGCATTTATCTCCAGCATACAAAAGTCTTTGTTGCATCTAGGTTATATCCATATCTTGAAGGGTTTGCATATTCATCTTACATTCTAGATCCTCACTCCCATGTTACCATCGACTTTGTCTCTGCATAGTCTGGTCACCGTCAATCGAAACCAGGTATTATTTTATTTACGTTTAATCAAATCAATTTAGTATTTAGATCCATCATAGTTACTTTTAGATTATGTATGTCTTAAGTTTTTGTATACTATTAGTTTATTTGTCATCTATATCACTTTTGTTTTAAAATGGGGTTGAAATCCACCAAGGGAGTTAATGCTTCCTAGAACCGCAATTTCGTGCAACCCCTGCATAAACCATCTAATCCATTTTCATGTTAGTATCTCTTATTTGTAGGCTATCATCTAGTAGTAGCAGAATCCATTTTCTACTTTGTGCTCGTTTATCCATCCAATCACATCTAAGGTAACATAAACCCTTTATCCTTTCTCGAGTTTGTGTAGTTTCTTTAGTAGATAACTCATTAAATTGATAATGAATGAGAAAATACCTACAACATTCCTGGCATGTCCGGTGGGACCACCCTTTAGGTGATCCTTTGAATATTTTATGCTTATTTTATCTTCTACTAACACGGTTATGCAAGGGTTCGCTTCTTGCTTGCTTGTGTTGGTTGTGTTGTTGGATCGCTCTTTGCCTAAAGTTTAGATAAAAAGGAAAAGCTATATCTAAGTATTCCTCATTTTTTCCCTTTTTCTCCTTTTTGCATCGTATTTCCCTTTCCTGTGTGTGTCTTCATCAAAATATCACACTTTGATTTGGGTTTAAAAACAAAATAACCTTTCTTTTCTGCATCTTGTTTGTTCACATAGTTTAAGTAGGGGTTAACTTGTTGCATCTCACACTTTTTCCCACACTACATGAACTTCACAAATCCAATCACACATCAAAACATCATCCTACCCGGTTGAAGGATCAAGATTTCATCGCCCAATAGGAAGTCATGTGCTTCCTAGCCATAACAAACTTGAAACCAAACATAGATTTCCTTCTCCTAGGTACCTTGTTATCCATCCCTTTTTATTTTTCACACTTTAATATAAAAACATTTAAAATATATATATTCTTGACTTTCTTCGTTAGCATAAAAATTATACTTATTTCATGCCCTTAATTACTTGTTCCAGTTGAAGAAAATGGAACAAAACTTTGCTTCAAACAGTTTCTCATCTCAAAAAGCTATCACAACAGTTACCTCATCCATGCCCTTGATTATTTCTCTCATGGAAACCCACCTCTCATTAATGTCTCTCACCAAGGACCCCTTGTTCACACTACAACCTTAGAAGAAACCAACCCATTCTTACATCATCAATCTATCCCATCTAGGCCAGCTACCCCACCATCCATTAGATCAAAACCTTTTGGACCTCCTAAATTCCCTCTCGGTGATACTATGTTTTAAGAGCTTCTAGGTTCTGATCCAGTGGCGATCCAATACTATCTACTTAGGAGATCAACTCAACCTCCCCATATGGTCCACCGATTCAGCGGCTTTATCCTTATCAACCAATCCCCAAACCACCCAATTTGTAGTAAATTAACTCTCTACAACCCATCTTTCTTCCTCTTCCACCAATCCCTAATCTCACCAAACTACCCAGATAGTCATGCCTATTCCTCATAACCTCCCTCCAATCAACATGAAAATCAACACTACCCTCCTTATCACCTCTTCGGTCGCTATCTTTACTAGTGTCCTTAACCAACATACTCAAACATCACATCCCCAATTCAAACATCATGACCTTCTCACATCTAAAGACGCCTATCAATATTTCTCAACCCCCTTTCACAATTGCTTTACATTATTCAACATATAATCCATTTCATCAAGAGTTTCAACTTGTTCATACCCACATCCCCACTAAACACTTACCGCAGTAACTTACCCATTCTCAACAATTTTACCATGTTCCCATTTCTCAACAACAATACTTTCAACAACCACCCCTTCAATCACAATCCATGATTTACACTCACTACCATAAAATTCCTCAAACACCCTCACATCCAAAATCCACCAACAAACTCATCGGCCTCTTCTTATATGCAACCACCACCTCTCATCCCCCAACAGACTCTTTTGAATGACCCTATGCATGCTCTCGTGAATAGGTTAGCCAATCTCGAAGTCGATACTCTAGATCCAAGGTTTCATTATCATACAAACAAATCTATAATGATCCTATCCACCCATCTGTACCAATTAAATTGTATCCTCTGCACTGGGAATTGTTAAAATTTTCCAAGTTTAACAGCAAAGAGGATCCATAGCAACATCTTCGTGCATTTAGACATGCGTGCTACCTTGTTGGACATGATCGAACTCAATGCTTTATAGTTGCTCCATGTCCTTGGTCGGTTTCATGCTAGACTGGTATAATACTATTCCTCAATATTCTATATTCTCCTTCTCCCAACTCACACAACTATTTTTATAGCACTCTTCAATTAACATCATGCATAAAATAATGATCAATTATCTATATGTCATCCAAAAATTTGAGGACAAGTCCATCGCAGACTTCGTTGCACGGTGACACGGTATTATAAACCAGTTATCCTTCCCTCTTCCGCAAACTGATCTCATTGAGATCTTCTCACATTTGTGTGCGAAGAATATATCTTCTACTTTATAAATCCAATCATTCCGAACCTTTGACAAAGCCTTCACCATGGCTCGTAAACTTGAAAGGTGCGCCCTTGAGCAGGGCCATTTGAAAACCACCCCCAAACTTAGAGCTAGACCAAAGAAAATCCCGCACAAGCCTAGCCACTTTTCAAAGGAGGCATGAGAGGGACACTAGCAAGCTACATAATAGACCTGAGTGGTAGTAAGAATTTTAGTGCAAACCTGGAACTTCCTAGCCAAAGATAACGGACGAGAGATCCATTTATGCACTTTCTGCTCAACCCGATCAACCACAAATTGCCACAAGGTGGAAGACTCATTGTCAAAGGCAAAAGGAATTCCCAAAAAGTGGAATCGTTCTCCTTCACAATCTAGTGCCGGGGATAGCTCAAAACCAATCGGGCATAGGCCAGGGACTTTGGTAGAAACCCAATGATTTGGAAAACTAAAACTTTGGAGTTGACGCTTTAGAGAAAATATCCAAGAAAGAAAGTGCCTCCTACACATTTTATTCCGATTCAGCTAGAGTGAGAAAAGAGTCATCCACAAAGTGGTCATTGATGAGTTGGGATTGATGATTAGGAAGATAAATGCCTCTTAATCTCCCTTGAGCAGCTCTGTTGGAAAGGAGGTAACCGAAAGCATCCACTGCCAGACAAAAAGAGTCGAGCCAAAGGGAAACCTTTCCTTATCAATCGAAATAACCCAACAATAGAAGATTGGTGTCCATTAATGGTGAGACAAGATGAGGCATCAACGAAGAGAGTGCTAACCGCATTGAGGAAGAAATCACCAAACCCCAAAGCTTTAAGCATGGAAAGAATGAAAGGCCATTCTATACAGTCATAAGCTTTTTCAAAATCAATTTTGAGAAAAACCACCTTCTGAAGAGAAGCGCGAGCCCATTCCAACCCTTCCCAAACAACAATAAGATTATCCAAAATGAAACGGCCTTTGACAAAACCAGATTGTTTAGGTTGAACAATTTTGGGTAGCAAAGAAGCCACCCAAAGAGCAAGAGCCTTCACCAGAATCTTATAAGAAACATTAAAAGCATTATGGGCTGCCAGTTGGTAATGAACTATGAATTACCAACCTTGGGGATGAATTTGATATTACCTTTATTAATACAGTTCCCAAGAGATCGCGATTGCAGGGCTTCCTGATAAACCTGTAAGAGATCGAGTCCAACAATGTGTGAGGCTGCCTTGTAAAATTCATAAGGAAACACGTCCAAAATTGGAGATTTGTCATCCACAAGACCAAGAAGGGCATTATGAAGCTCCACAGAGAAAGAAAATAATCATTGGATGATGCAACAAGGATACATTCATATAAAATCGCGTGATTGGAGTTTTAATAGAGGCCCCATCCCAAGTAAGCATGAAAGATATCGACTATGATCTAACACATGAATATTAGGCCACGTGGTGACAGGAGATTGATTATTGGATGCCAGCACAAAACCCAGTCTTGGGTGCTGAGAAAGCATGACACGATCAAGTCGTTTGAGCACACGTGCGAGCATTCTCAAAAATGGACCAAGTAAACAAATTTTAAGAAGTAAAATCCCTTCGTCTCAACCAAGCTTCATGCTTTCCAATGCACCATATCATCGGCAAAAGACCCAATTTGTCATCGGGATGTTCCACCATATTGAAATCACTGTAGAATAGCCAATAAGAAAAAGGCGATTATCCCCTAACCATCGCCATAACGTCGTCCTTTCCAGACCATTATTAGAGGCATAAAGATTAACAATACCAAAAGAAAATCCATTATCATTAAAAAGCACCCAAACCGCCTTGTTGTCAGGATCATACCCCGTGGCAGAGGTCATGCGTAAAATCTAGGTGACACGAAAATAGAAACACCACCTTTGTCTTTCAAATGAGAGGAATAAAAATGCATAAAATTCAGAGCAATACATGATAAGGAAGTCTCGAAGCAAAAACCAATAATCTTAACCTCTTACAAATAAACAATATCAATATTACCAATAATTTGACAAACGTGATTCGAGAGAATATTTTCGAGAGGATTACTGAGACCTCTAACATTCCGGAGAGATAATTCATGAAAAGATAAACATGGAATGTTCTTCCTCTTGTCCATTCTACGGTATATCCTATGAATTTAAAATACCAAAACGATTTGTGATTAAAACTAGACCGTGCAAGCAAGTAGCTCAGTCGGGTTAGAATGGCACGCTTAGGCCCATTCGATCCAATGTTCCCGTAGAGTCTCGAGAGGGGCTCGGGAGCGACGTTGTGAAGACGACAGAACAACCGACTTCCCAGCTATCTATTGAACCAGAGTGATTTGGCTCTGCATGACAGGGGTATCTTGAACAGGCTTGGCAGAAAGAAGCGGGAAGGTTGAGGAGCCAAGGATCTGCTTAGGGGCGGAGTAGGCTGCTGGGAAGCATGCTTGCTCGCCACCTTCTTGTTAGCAACTTGGGTCCAACCTTCAAGATTATTTTTGCCTCGTGAAGCAGGACAAAGTATGCGCATAGAGGGCTTGGCACGTTGGGTTAGAGAAGAATCACAGACGCTACGATGATCGACGCTTGAACAACAAAGCAAGGGTTAAGAAGTTTCAAATAGACAATCTTCTACAAGATACACGTGGACCCAACTTGTATGTCATTGTGGTCCCGTAGATCATATGCTAAATCAACCTCGACCCATTGCACTGATCTTATGCGAGGCATGGCATAAGAGAAACGGTCAAGCTCATGAATTTTTTTTTTTTTTATGGGCAATTTTGCAATCACTCTTCTATGACGAGTTTGGACCGTTGGAACGGGCTTGGAGGGGTGCAAATTTGATCCCTCGTATCATGTTACAAGTTTTTATTTAAATTATTAACACGTTAGAAGTATTTCATATCGAACAAAACAAAAATAAAAACCATTTACTAACTTTTTAAAAATGACGTGACACAGGCTGGTTTAATGTGCGCAAATAGCCCCGGCCCCCACGCGTTTTAAAGCTTTGGCCTTCACGTTAATAAGCACGCGCACGTCAACATGTTACACGTGTGATATAACACGTGACTGATTACGACAGCTGAGTGGTCTTGACCGGCTGAACGCGAGGAAATCGGGATGGCTTTGGCTGTGTATAACACGACTGAAATCGGGATGGCTTTGGCTTTGTATAAATGGGGAAATACAAGTCATGAAATATCAGAAAAAGATGTCGTCATTGAGCAGCGATATAATTGCAGAGATATTAAGGAGGGTGGATGGCACCACTCTTGCAACTGCAGCTTCTTCTTCTTCCACTTTAAAGTCCATTGCATTCCAAGAATGGTTGTGGGAAGATTTGTGTTCCTCTCTCTGGCCTTCCACACAGACGGGGGAAATCAAACAATTGATCTCTTCCTTGGGAGGATTCAGAAAGTTTTATGGGTATTGCTTTCCCCTGCTCAATGTTTGCTGGAAACATCCCACCATCGATTTCAAGGAAGAATATCAAGAGAATTTTAATGTTGCAGAGGAAGAAGTTGTTCATGATGCAGTTCCAGTATCTCCTGATGATATGGTGACACTGCTGGATATCCACTTCAACAACAAATCAATATATTCCAAAGTCATCTCTAAAATGCCCCACACAAAAGCTACAGTCAGCACAACACTAATTATTGAAATGTCAACAAAGTATTAGCCAATCTCCCTGTAGACAAAACATGGTGTTAAAAGAATGCAACTCTCAATCTATCTCCCTTTAGACAGAACATGGTGTTAAAAGAATGCAACTCTCAATACTATTAGCTATCTGAGTGTCTGGATCTAGGCCTATCTATCTCTTTCATTTTTGCACTTCTTTTACTCTAGCACTTAGTTGAACTGTTCTTTTAATTTTGATTTTTTATTGGATACCAACTTCCATCCTTCATCTTCTTCTCCTACCTCTTGGAGAGCCTCTGTTTCATTACCCATAAACACTTTTCTAACATAATCCTTATACATGATCCCCACGGTTCCTCCCAAAAAGCGAGAAGCTTGATATTCCTATATATGACAAAGCCCTAGATTTATCTCATACTCAATAGTTTGAACCCAATCCATGAACATTGAGGAAAGCTTGATAAATGAAGGTGGTTTTGAAATTCAGAGGTTATTCACAAAAATTCTAGCATATATTAACTATTTTCTAGCTTTGGTATAGGATCATACGCTGTAGGATGACCAACAAATTTGGCTATTCTAGAAAACACATCTTGTTACCAATATTCCATCACTAAACGTGCTTTCTTATTCAAAATGAAATCCATGCTTCCATTTCTTTAGGAACATCCATGTTTTTCCCAAAACTCGGGGACCTCCATATAGAGTTTTCACACAATCCTACTTGTTAGCAAAGGAGATTAGAATATGCCCCTTTTCCATTACTCCAATTTCTACACGGCCTTTACATTTAAATTTTCAATTGACTTATTCGCTAAAAACATCAATAGTATGTTGGGCTCCAAGAAACTTACCAGTTAGGGAGTTTATCATTCTAGCTTGAGCTCTATCCACAATCGTTTTTGGGATAATCAATCATAATAATCCTCCTCATCCTTTGGCTATAAATGCCAAGACATGGCTTCTCTTATTGTTGCGTTCAACCTTATCCCGACTACTTTATCATCCCAATATCTACTATCATGTTCACTTTTTAGAGGGCCCTATGAACCCTATCATCTCTTTCCTTCTCCATCTTCGTCACCTCTGCATCCTAATCATTCATATATCCTACACTCTCCCCGATTGTACATATTTGCAGTCCTACCCTATTTGGATCTCGCACCCACCATCTAAATTAGAAATAGTTTGTAAGATAGTGATAGGTGTGTGTTAAGTCATTTTAAGATTAATTAATCAATGTCATTATCATTATCTTAATGAATTCGGTGTGATTTTATTCTTAATGATTATACACAAATAAAAAAATAACAAAAATCTAATGCATCATAGTTTCAACGATAACTTACTAGTTGCATTCATTTTTAGTTATCAAACTTTTGAAGTCCATGGAATCAAATTTTATCCCTAAGCACTACACTTTTGATTATTGTAAATACAATCCAACCTTAAATGTAAAATCTTATTGTAATTGTTATATAATTTCTTTTTATATTTAATATGCTTTCAACTTATTATAGTGGAAGCAAGCCTCCACCGCCCATGAGTGGATCTAGAGTTTAATATTTCTTAGAAAACTTTGAAGGCTATATACACATTTTTAATTTTGATATTGTTTTGATTAGTTCAATTCCGAGTTAATTCATAGTCAAAAGGTTGTTGGTCCACTACTACAAGGGGGGTGTTTTGAGACAATATTTAGAGACAAAAATTTAATTTTGTTTCTAATTATTGTACCCCTGTTTTAAAAAGTCCAGGATCTTATATTGAGGTGGTTTATAAGCAGGAAATGTGGTGGCTGATAAGCGGGAAAGACATTAATGTGGTAGATGGTCATGTACATGGAAAATCATGGATCAAATGTCGGTGTAGGTTTCATTCGAGGCGAGGTAAGCTGGGAAAGGTGCGGATCTTAGAGGCTGCAGTACCCCCAAATCTATTATTTCCCCCTCTTTTGGTTCATGGCTCTGCATTTTCTCTTTATATACATATTTATGGGTTTGTATTTGATCTATATTTATTGGTTCTTGGGTTAAAATTGAATCTTTCTTATGTCTTTTGCATGTTGTAGAATTATTTGTAGAATTATTTGTTTGAGACTCTCTCTCTCTCTCTCTCTCTCTCTCTCTCTCTCTCTCTCTCTCTCTCTCTCTCTCTCTCTCTCTCTCTCTCTCTCTCTCTCTCTCTCTCTCTCTCTCTCTCTCTCTCTCTCTCTCTCTCTCTCTCTCTCTCTCTCTCTCTCTCTCTCTCTCTCTCTCTCTCTCTCTCTCTCTTTCTGTCACAGACCCTCGCAAAATTTGCCTCAATCCCCTTCAAATCCTTGTCCAAAGTATTGAAGACCACCTGAGATTTGATCTCATAAATAACTTCTACAAAGGCTCATATATGTCCAAATATCTATGAATAGCTTCTTTCCTTTGCCAATACCTGTAGGAACCGGTGGCAGATACCTTCAATCAATTTGCAGCAAAAAATTTTATTACTTGAGATTTCGTGTGGAGTTAGAGCTTGTTATTCAAAGGTTGTTGGTTTTTCTGGAGCCTATACCCTACCTTACCCTTGCCCATAGAGTATGTTATGGGATCCTCAAGCCTATATCCCTAGAGCCAGAGCTAGCTCATATATTTTTGGCGGTTAATTTTCTCATCATCTATCTATCAAATAGATAAATAGAATAAAACCAACTACCCTTAATCATAGATCTTCCACAAGTGTAAAAATCACCATCTAATTCAGAAGAGGAGGAAGTTTCAGTAATCATGGTGTGGAGGAATCAACTGAAAGTACATTTTCCTTTCTCACCGTTTAAGTAATGTAGAGGTACCATGAATCAATAAACAAATTAAATTCCTTTCATTGAGATTATATGGGTTATTTCATCTATAGAGGTAGTGATACTGCGTAAACAGGGTGGGCGCCATTTCATAGTCTGGTTTCAAAGAAATAAGTGTATAGTGTTCCTCACCTAGTTATTGGGGTAACATTATTTGCATTTGTCGCATGGGAAAATTTCCACCATGAAGTGTTACCTGTTAAACATATGGTTGTAATTGGCTTGTCAATACCTCTTGTTAGATTAGAAAATGAAACTGAAAATGCGGTGAGTTGGGGCCATTCCCCACATAAAATTTCACTTATATTTCATCTCCATCCCCTACTATAGTCCATCCAAATATATTTCAAACAAGGCATACCAGATATACTTGGAGAAATGAGCTAATTGAATCCAACCCTGTGACACTAAACTAGTCATATTGAATTCCCAACCATGAAGGCATTGTGGAGCCTAAAGAGTTTCAACTTAAAAGAAGATGGGAGAGGAAAGTGATGTTTTGGATAGCATTGGGGATGTGTCCTAATGACAGCATGCACTCTGTAAGGTTCAAGTGGTGTAGATTGTGGAGATGGGAGAGCAATTCTTCCAATTGGTCACTTGTCACCTTCAACACCACATCTCTGAGTGACAAATATTCTAATTCCTGCAGCTTTTGTGTCCATTCTAAACTGGAACTATACCTTCTATCTCCTTGACTAAGACTTCCATAATGTGTTACCCTCCCTATAGAAATATCTAATAATTGCAGGCGAGAAAGATTACCAAGCTGCCAGGGAATTCTACCACCCAATCCTGTCAAACATAAGTTTGATATTATCAGCAAATACTACTTCATGTGGGTACAATTGATCAACTCGGATTGTAATTGGGTTATCATAACTTAACTCCTTTTTTGTTTCATATTAATTTTTAGAGGTTTCCATAATTATTCCAATGGTAATTGTCCTCCTTAGAATCCCAAGATGTTAAGAATTGCTCACTTGTGTCTTGGAATGTTGAGAAAGATGACATTAAACTTATTCTCGTTAATTCATTGTCCATATAGATGTCAAGTCTCTATTGTAGTTTTCAGATTTCACTCTAGATGAGACCTGAGATAATTAGTTTCATTAGAAAAATGGAATTTGGAGTACCCTTGTCCTCATTCAATCACGAGGATAACATGGATGCTAGACTATTTCAGTACGGGTACGGGTATGGGTACAGTATCCTGAAATGGTAAAAATTTAAAAACTCAGGTATGGTAGGCTATGGCTATGTTCCTACAATATATTTTTTTAAATTAAAAATATAATTATACATTAAATTTTAAAGAAAACAACAAGCTTAAAGTCTAAGCAATCTATAAAATATTAGAAACCAACAATAAGCTTATTATGAATTAGAAGCCATCTAAAGCAAGATTTATTTGGCTGAATACAAGATTTATTTGGCTGAATCATAGAAACATGACGTCAAGTGCTGGAAATACATAGCGAGTCTGATCATATGAAGGAACAGGAACAGAAGGTGCAGGCAGTACAACCCAGAATGATCGATCCACTTTACATGCTATTTCCGTTTGCTGCAATGTCCGTCTTTTACTGTTACTATTTTATGTAATTGCAAAAACATTGAGATACTGAATTTGGCATGCTTCCTATTTATATGAAGTTGCAGGCTTTCGTGAGCAGTGTAATTACATTATCGAATTTTGGTGGAGTTTTACTAGCATTTTTAAATTTATCTAAGGATTTTTTTTTATTTTTTAAATTAGGTAAGGGTAAGGCTTTTAATAGGATCTCATAATTTAATATAAAATATTAGAAAATAAGAATATTGAGGCTCTAACAAAAACAAGTTTAGAACCGGACTTACAGAAAAAAGCCCCACACACAAAAGCTACAGTCAGCACAACACTAATTATTGAAATGTCAACAAAGTATTAGCCAATCTCCCTTTAGACAAAACATGGTGTTAAAAGAATGCAACTCTCAATACTATTAGTTATCTGAGTGTCTGGATCTAGGCCTATCTATCTCTTTCATTTTTGCACTTCTTTTTACTCTAGCACTTAGTTGAACTGTTCTTTTAATTTTGATTTTTTATTAGATACCAACTTCCATCCTTCATCTTCTTCTCCTACCTCTTGAGAGCCTCTGTTTCATTACCCATAAACACTTTTCTAACATAATCCTTATACATGGTCCCCACGGTTCCTCCCAAAAAGCGAGAAGCTTGATATTCTTATATATGGCAAAGCCCTAGATTTATCTCATACTCAATAGTTTGAACCCAATCCATGAACATTGAGGAAAGCTTGATAAATAAAGGTGGTTTTGAAATTCAGAGGTTATTAACAAAAATTCTAGCATATATTAACTATTTTCTAGCTTTGGTAGTAGGATCATACGATGTAGGATGACCAACGAATTTGGCTATTATAGAAAACACAACTTCTTACCAATATTCCATCACTAAACGTGATTTCTTATTCAAAATGAAATCCACACTTCCATTTCTTTAGGAACATCCATGTTTTTCCATAAACTCGGGGACCTCCATATAGAGTTTTCACACAATCCTACTTATTAGCAAAGAGATTAGAATATGCCCCTTTTCCATTACTCCAATTTCTACACGGCCTTTACGTTTAAATTTTCAATTGACTTATTCGCTAAAAACATCAATAGTATGTTGGGCTCCAAGAAACTTACCAGTTAGGAGTTTATCATTCTAGCTTGAGCTCTATCCACAATCATTTTTGGGATAATCAATCATAATAATCCTCCTCATCCTTTGGCTATAAATTCCACGACATGGCTTCTCTTGTTGTTGCGTTCAACCTTATCCCTTACTTTATCATCCCAATATCTACTATCATGTTCTCTTTTTAGAGGGCCCTATGAACCCTATCATCTCTTTCCTTCTCCATCTTCGTCAACCTCTCGCATCCTAATCATTCATATATCCTACACTCTCCCCGATTGTACATATTTGCATAATCACTACCCTGATTGATCTCGCACCCACCATCTAAATTAGAAATAGTTTGTAAGATAGTGATAGGTGTGTGTTAAGTCATTTTAAGATTGATAAGATTAATCAATGTCATTATCATTATCTTAATGACTTCGGTGTGATTTTATTCTTAATGATTATACACAAATAAAAAAATAACAAAAATCTAATGCATCATAGTTTCAGCGATAACTTACTAGTTGTATTCATTTTTAGTTATCAAACTTTTGAAGTCCATGGAATCAAATTTTATCCCTAAGCACTAGACTTTTGATTATTGTAAATACAATCTAACCTTAAATGTAAAATTTTATTATAATTGTTATATAAAAAAAATTATATATTTAATAGGCTATCAACTTATTATAGTGGAAGCAAGCCTCCATGCCCATGAGTGGATCTAGAGTTTTATATTTCTTGGAAAACTTTGAAGGCTATATACACATTTTTAATTTTAATATTGTTTTGATTAGTTCAATTCCAAGTTAATTCATAGTCAAAAGGTTATTGGTCCACTACTACAAGGGGGTGTTTTGAGACAATATTTAGAGACAAAAATATAATTTTGTCTCTAATTATTGTACCCTATTAAAAAAGTACAGGATCTTATATTGAGGTGGTTTATAAGAAGGAAATGTGGTGGCTGATAAGTGGGAAAGGCATTAATGTGGTGGATGGTCGTGTACATGGAAAATCACGGATCAAATGTCGGTGCAGGTTTCATTCAAGGTGAGCAAGCTCGGAAAGGTGCGGATCTTAGAGGCCGAGCATGTATCCCCAAATCCGTTATTTTTCCCTCTTTTGGTTCATGGCTCTGCATTTTCTCTCTATATGCATTTTTATGGGTTTGAATTTGTATCTATATTTATTTGTTCTTGGGTTAAAAACTAAATCTTTCTGATGTCTTTTGCATGTTGCATAGAATTATTTGTTTGAGACTGTTATTGATGTTGTTACCTCTTTTTTCCCTTGGGATGAGGTTTTCCTTTGTGTTGTCACTTTCGTGCTAGATAAGTTGAAGAAGGTTAACATGTGGTTAAACTTAAGCCCTCGGGACCCCTTCGAGAATGTAGTGCATCGTGCCCTTGAGATATATAAAGTGTTGTATTGGAAACTGATGAAACCCCATGTCATGAAGGCTCTCATTGATGCACATGTCAGAAACAAGGGTATTATTGTGGCCAACTCATAAAGTTTGATTAGCCAAACATATCATTTGCCATTGTCTCTCTATTGAACCAGTGAAGCTACTGTCTCAAATGTGGCAAAAATGTGAAGCTCTCTCTCTCTCTCTAACCCTCGCAAAAATTGCCTCAATCCATTTCAAATCCTTGTCCAAAGTATTAAATACCACCTGAGATTTGATCTCATAAATTTCTTCTACAAAGGCTCATATATGTCCAAATCTCTACGAATAGCTTCCTTCCTTTGCCAATACCTTCGAGAACCGGTGGCGGATACCTTCAATCGATTTGCGGGCGAAAATTTTATTACTTGAGATTTCGTGTGGAGTTAGAGCTTATTCAAAGGTTGTTGGTTTTCTAAAGCCTATACCATACCTTACCTTGCCCATAGAGTATAGTATGGGCTCCTTGAGCCTATATCCCTAGAGCCAGAGCCACTCATAGATTTTTGGTGGGTTAATTTTCTCATCATCTATCTATCACTTAGATAAATAGAATAAAAACCAGCTACCCTTAATCACAGATCTTCCACAAAGGTGTAAAAATCACCATCTTATTCAAAATAGGAGGAAGTGTCAATAATCATGAAGTGGAGGAATCAACTGAAAGTGCATTTTCCTTTCTCATTATTTAATTAATGTAGAGGTACCATGAATTAATAAACAAATTAAATTCCTTTCATTGAGATTATATGGGTTATTTCATCTATAGAGGTAGTGATCTTTGTATAAACAGGGTGGGAGCCATTTCATAGTCAGGTTTCAAAGAAATAAGTGTATAGTGTTCCTCACCTAGTTATTGGGGTAACATTTTTTTCATTTGTTGCATGGGAAAATTTCCACCATGAAGTGTTACCTGTTAAACATATGGTTGTAATTGGCTTGTCAATACCTCATGTTAGATTGGAAAATGAAACTAAAATGCGGTGAGTTGGGGCCATTCCCACATAAAATTTCACTTATATTTCATCTCCATCCCCTGCTATAGTCCATCCAAATTTCTTTCAAACGAGGCATACCAGCCACACTCAGGAGAAATGAGTGATTTGAATCCAACCCTAGCGACACTAAACTAGTCATATTTAATTCCCAACCATGAAGGCATTGTGGAGCCTAAAGAGTTTTGACTTAAAAGAAAATGAGAGAGGAAAGTGATGTTTTGGATAGCATTGGAGATGTGTCCTAATGACAACATGCACTCTGTAAGGTTCAAGTGGTGTAGATTATGGAGATGGGAGAGTAGTTCTTCCAATTGGTCACTTGTCAACTTCAACACCACACCTCCGAGTGACAAATATTATAATTCCCATAGCTTTTGTGTCCATTCTAAACTGGAACTATACCTTCTATCTCCTTGACTAAGACTTCCATAATGTGTTACCCTCCCTATAGAAAGATTACCAAGCTGCCAAGGAATTCTACCACCCAATCGATCTGTCAAACAAAAGTTTGATATTATTAGAAAATAATGCTTCATGTGGGTCCAATTGATCAACTCAGTTGTAATTGGGTTATCATAACTTAACTCCTTTTGTCTCATATTAAATTTTAGAGGTTTCCATAATTATTCCAATGGTAATTTTCCTCCTTAGAATCCCAAGATGTTAAGAATTGCTCACTTGTGTCTTGGAATGTTGATAAAGATGACATTAAACTTATTCTTGTTAATTCATTGTCCATATAGATGTGCATTCTCTATTGTAGTTTTCATATTTCACTCTAGACGAGACCTGAGATAATTAGTTTCATCAGAAAAATGGAATTTGGAGTACCCTTTCCTCATTCAATCATGAGGATACCATGGATGCTAGACTATTTCAGTACGGGTACGGGTATGGTTACAATACCCTGAAATGGTAAAAAAATTAAAAACTCGAGTAGAGTAGGCTATGGCTATGTTCCTACAATATATATTTTTAAATTAATGAATATAATTATACATTAAATTTTAAAGAAAACAACAAGCTTATAGTCTAAGCAACCTATAAAATATTAGAAACCAACAACAAGCTTATTATGAATCGAAGCCATCTAAAGCAAGATTTGTTTGGTGAATACAAGAAGAACACAAAACATTGAATCCATGAGTCCATCTACCAATGCACTTCTCAAACTTGTATAAATCTATGAACATTGTATACTTTCTGAATGAGATTGAGTAATCTTATAAATATCTTTAAGGTCTGTCCATTCCATCCACTTTCAAAATTTATACAGGTCATGAAATATTTTAATTCATTTCTCAAACCAAAGGAGGGTAGAGTAGCCTCTTGACATGATCTTGTCATTATATTTCATATTTGACAAAATCAATGTGTAGGCTTGGCACCTAGTGTCAAAGGAAGAGAAGATAAGTTGGGTCTTCAGGATAGGGTACAAACCCAAAGAGGTTGTGTCTTCAGGAGGATTTCTCTCTATGGGTTTCTATTAGCCCTCCCAATGATAGTAGTGACTATCTAAGGAGATATAAGTTCCCCTAAAATTTGGTTGTACAGTACAAAAGAATCATTACAACAAAATACACATCATCTTCCTCATGATAAACACCAAAGGTGTAAGTCAAGATATTTTGGCCACATGAATATGAAAGTGATGAATCATATTCTAACTCAAGAAAATTTCTTAGGTACTTCATCTAGATAAATGATAGTAAACACCATGCATATGCAAGCAAGTGGCTCACCGTCAGCCTTCACACATACTTTTTGAAAACCAATTTATGTGTGTTTGCAGTCAAAAATCAATTGAAATTGATATTTAAGGAGCAGAAATGCAACCTTGGGATGCCATTTTTGATAATCAACATAAAATTCAAGTAGCCCTTCTTGACTATTATCTCAGGAAGCCAACACAACATGATCTTTAAGTTAATGGCCAAAGTTACAAAACATGGCAACAATGACACATCTGATATCTTCTAGACTTGGTGGTGAAATGACATTCATAGGTAGTTAGTTTTCTAATACAAGATTAGACTAGCATTCACAAAAATTTCATGGATGGAGTTGAATTTTATTCCTCCACTTTCCAATCCTCCAGACTTAGAGATTTCCAGGCCTCCAGACTTAAGGATAATTTTGCACCTACACAAATGAATTCAGGTTGGTGGAAATATTACCATGCCTATACAATGTTTTAAAGATACCAAATGTCGGATAGTGTTTTCAACGCCCTTGGTATGTTGTCAAATTAGTTTGGTGTCAATTATAATCATAAAATTGGACAAAAATGATCTAGTAAAAGGGATATGACATTATCATAATCCAATTCCAAAATATTTTTGGCATACTCGAATTCCAAAAACATGGATGGCTATTTACTGATTTTGATAGAGAGAACAAGCATTATTTGCTACCCCATTTTGTTTTACTACTCAAAACATATGGATTATTATTGATAATAGCCAACTAAGAAATCACATTTATACTCATTAGTCTTCAAAGTCTTATAAACCGCATCTTCTAGTCTACCATGATGCAGTTGTAGTCTTGGGCCAGAGTTTATTAAATGAACTCTCATTTCATAGCTAAAATTCTAAAACAAGATTTACCATAGCTCCATTTCAAGTCTTTTTGAATGGACCCCACTACCTCTAGTTTCATTTTAAACAGACTCGCTTAAAAAATTGTAGTATTAGTCCACACAAATGAGCTTAAGAGGACGGAAACACCCTCACATCCCAATGTCATCTAAAGTGAACTCCCATATATTTCTTACATGGTTAATATATTGATATATCCCAAATTCTTTGAGAATGACATTTAGATAGTGCATCATGTGCACACGGGAGATGATGCAGAGCTTACTAAACCCACAATGCACTCATCAAGACAATAAATACCTCATTCACACTCATACTCTATTTCTAAATACTTGTCTTGGTTAAATGGCTTGGACATGCAATAAAACTTCCTTTATCATCTTAGAATGACTTCATGATAATTCAGTTTTATCTCATTATCCATCCATTGTTTCACAAAACCAAAAGAACTACCTAATCTTGCTTCTTAACCCCCAAACTGTCATTAATGCTCTTGAATCTTGACTAGGCAATATCATGCAAAATTTATCATTTTGATATTTTTGACATCTACCCTCAAAGTAACCCTTTATAAATTTTATTCTTAATGATAATATAGTTTTCATGATGAAAAATAGCCAAGGAAGTTTCATTTATCTCTATACTTTGCAAAATTGTCTATTTTGGTCTTAAGAGAAATGCCCTTGGAAATTTTATGATTGGAATGATTTAGACTTGCCTAGAAAAATGCAAAGGCTTGACAAGGCACCCTTTATCCCCAAAAAGGTGATCCCAAAATTTCAAGTCTCAATTATTTAGTCTTCTCTTCCAATATTTCAACTGCACTTTCTTAGTCCATTACATTCAACTAGCCCTGCACAATGTCATTTTCCTCCATAATTTCTTATGTGTGAGGTTATGAATCTTGTTGTAGACTTTCTCTGCCACTCATTAACTTTTTCCAAATGTACCTAAAGTTTTAGGACCTAATACCCGTCAAAATTTCCTCTTCCTTTGTAATTTCACCTTTCATATTAGGCATAAAACTGTGTTTTCACCGCCCTAAGTAGACTTTCACGTTTATCTCAAGTTTTAACCACTAAGAAATTCAAATCTTGCCTAAATCCTCTTTGTTACTTTGTCTTCTTAATAACTTACAAATTTTAGATCAAAATGTAAGGTTTTAAAGCTTCAAATCCCAAGCCCTAGCTATGGTGAGAGAACTAGCCTTTGAGAACCATTAAAAGATCATAAATTTATCAAAAATTTGTTTCAATCCTTATTTTCTTGTCCCAAGGTCTTTTATGACTTTATCTCCATTCCTATTATAACAATAACATGTGAAAATAATCCCAAGACACAAAACCATAAGATTTTTCTTACATGCACGTTTAAAAGACAAGGTACTTTAAGCCCTCAGGGTATAACATGGAGAAACTAGAATATAATTCAAAAGGAACTTATCATTTGTCTCAAAACTAACAAGCATGATCTTCTTTATACTATAATGCATCACACACACATTTCTTCTTTGTGATACAAGTCAATATTTATTCAATTTGTTAAGGTATAATCACAGTCTTTTAGTTTACCAAATATGCACAAGAAACAATGATGGATTCAATCCTAATTGTCTCTACCTTAGAAAAATTATCACCTCTAGCATGTTCTTACCATTGAAAAGTGTTTATAACCACTATTATAAATCCATGACATTGACATCAAAAATTCTTCATACACACTCATGTTATTATACTCAGTCAAGGCTAGAACATAGCATATATACACTCAACCTTCAACTATCTTCCTGAGACTCTTGGACAGGAGTGGACGAACTCCCACCATAGTATTTGTGTGGTCAAGATGATTTCTAGACTAGTATTTCTTGGTTTCTACTAGATTCTTCCTACTTTCTTTAGATTACTATTCTAACCCAAACTATCTTTAGGCTTGTTTTATGTTCCTCCTTGTTAGTGTCATTTTAATGTTATAAGAATTTACATCTAATCACAATAACTTATTCTTGGGTTTGGAAAACTTTCTGAGCACAAATATAGTCTATATTTGAAAATATTAAGTGGAGTAACACAACAACAAACTAGCATAAACTCTTTTCATAAAAATATATAATGAAAAAATATGTTCCTTGATAAGAGGTTGTTCTGCCCTCCTTTGGTTTGAGAATGGAATTAAAATATTTCATGACTTTTACAGATTTGGGAAGTGAATGGAATTGTTTTCCCGTTATGCCTAAAGCACAACCAATAAAGGAATTTCTAGTTTTTACTAAAAATACCATTAAGGACCTTCTGAAGGAGGAAGCTAAAGAGCTCAAGCAGGATTTTGATGTTGCATTGAGATATGTGAAGCCTCCAAATGGTAACATTATAAATGGAATTTATTGGCTCTTAAGAGACCCCACTGCAATGAGTCCATACTTGTCTAAGGTGGATAAAGGAAATTCTACGATGTGACAAAAATATAGATGTCAAGGAGTTGGAACTAGATGGTTGTTAATTTTTTGTAGATGTTTTTTAAGTGAAGAGGTAATGGGTCATGAGTTTACCAAGTGTATAGGAAGGGAAAAAATAAAAGGAACGATAACTGATCGTATTTGCAAGCCAAGAACACAGATGTTAATCAAACACCACGATCAATAAGATGAAAGTAATTCACAAGAATAACTTTACGTAAAACCTTTGCAAAAAAAGTAGAGCGATTATGGAACTCAATGTCGTAGATCAATAGCCATAACAATCTAAGAACCAGTCAAGGTCATAGATCAAGCCATAAATCATGGAAAGAACTAGTCATCAAATAACTAGTCAAGTTCATAGATTTATGAGAGAACTAGACATCAAGGATCTAGTCAATACCATAGATCTAGGAAAGAACTAGTCAATACCATAGATCAAGGAAAGAACTATACCTAACAACTAGATAATATCTCCTAATATCTAAATAAATAAAAAGAAATATCCACACACATAAGTGGGTGAGGATAAATACAATAAAGGTAAATAATGTACCTAGGTGAACATGAGCTAAGGTAAATACCTACTCTAACACCCCCCCTCAAGTGAATCTAGGGGCCAAAATAGAAGTGGCATGTCCACAATATGAGTCCCGTGACTAGGCCTGATGAGGTACTCATGTACAATATATCCATGAAGAAATCTCGAACCAAAAGAAGGAAAGTATCCTACTAGAAGGAAAGAGGAAGAAGAAGAAGAAGAAGGAAGATGTTCTCACAAACACCCCCAAGAACAACTTCCAAAACCCCAAGCATTCCACGCAACTCAAGGTAGCGAGGTGATGCAAAAGGCTTCATAAAGATGTCTCAACCTGCTGCTGAGTCGAATATACTCCAAGCAAAGAACTCCATCTTGAATGTGCTTTGACGAATGAAGTGGATGTGTATCTCAATATGCTTGGTCCATTGGTGCTCAACTGGGTTGCGAGAAATGTGAATTTCACTTTGGTTGTCACACCAAAGTACAGTCGGTGAATCCTATGGGAATCCAAACTCTGTTAATAACTGGCGAAGCCAAAGAATCTATGACTCACTCATGCTTCGCTGCCCTATACTCTACCTCAAAGATGAAAGTGCAATAGCCTATTACTTTTTACACACCCAAACAATTGGAGAAGAACCAAGACGAAAAGATAGCCAGAAGTGGAACGCCTGTCATCAATAGAACCTAGTCAATCTAAATCTGTATACCCAACCAACTGAGTAGAGCCCCTAGTGTAGTGTAGGCCAAAGTGGGAGGTGCCATGTAAATAGAACAAAATCTTTTAGCGGCACACTAGTGACTTCTATGAGGAGAATGTGCAAACCAAGATACAAGCCCTACTGCAAATGAAATATCATGGCGAGTATGGGTCAAGTACATGAGACTCCCAACCAACTACCTATATAATGTAGGATCACAAAGTGGTGTGGTACATGTGGATGTAAGAGTAACTCCAAACTGAAAAGGAGATGGACTTGGCTTGTAATCAGCCATATCAAAGTAGCTAAGAATATCATGGGTGTACTTTTTCTTACTCAAATGAATCCCTGAATCTATCTAAGAAATCTGCAAACCAAGGAAATAATGCAATAGCCCAAGATCTATCATGTCAAACTGTGTAGAAAGAGCCCTTTGAATACTCTGAATGTGGGAAGAAGAGCTTCCAGTAAGTAACAGATCATCAACATACAAGACAAGTATCACAATATCCTCACCAACATGCTAGAGATACATTGTATGATTGGAGTGGCAATGAACAAAACCAGTAGATAGAAGAAAAGAATCCATCTTCTCATACCAAGCCCGAGGGGCTTGTTTGAGACCGTAGAGAGACCTTCGGAGCTGAAAAACAAGAGAAGAATCCTGAACAAATCCAACCAGCTGCTCCATATATATTTCCTCTTGTAGATCTCCATGTAAAGGCAAGCGGTCTTTACGTCCATCTCGTATATGGGCCACCCCGTGATGCGGCATAGTAAGTACAAGGCGTACAGAATCCCCCTTGGCAACGGGTTCAAAAGTCTCAGAGTAATCAATACCTTCGACTTGTGAAAAACCCTTTGCAACAAGATGAGCCTTATACTTGTCAATGGACCCATCAACTATGTATTTGGTTCGGTATACCCACTTACACCTAACCATATTTCTTCCTTTAGGAAGAGATACCAAATCCCAAGTATGATTCTTCATCAAAGAAGAATACTCAACTTCCATCACATCATCCCACTCCGGTATCCCATGAGACTTTGAAAAAGACTGTGGATCCTCAAAAACTTCCCCGACACAAAAGTTCAGAACCTGTAGAATGTGTGTGATGATGCCTAGTGGATGGAAGATCCTCTATGAAAGGTGTTGCCTCAGAAAATGTAGTACGAGCCCACTTAGGCATAGTGACAACATCAGTGGGAATAGGATCCTCAATGGCATCTATAACCTCCTCATTAATCTCCTCAAAGAAAGGATCCTCAAGATGATATGAAGAAGATGAAGGAATGGAAGAAGATGAAGAATCATGAGGAGTGAAATTCTCATCAAACTGAACATGTGTTCGAAAAATAACATCATGTGTATCAGGATCTAAAAGACGATAAGCTCTCATGTCCTCACAATACCCTACAAATATCAAGGGTTTACTCTTCTTATCCAAATCTTTCCTTTTCTTCTTTGGCACAAACGCCCAAGCATGGCTCCCAAAGACTCAAAAAAATGAGACATCTGGCTTAGTGTTGGACCAAGCTTCCTTTGGATTCAAATGCTCAAGTGCTCTATGTGGTGTGCGATTATGAATATAGTTAGCACAATTAATTGCTTCCCAATAGATAGGAGGTATATCTCTAGAATGCATCATACAGTTAGCCATTTCCTTCAAAGTTCTATTCTTCCTTTCTACTAATCCATTCTTTTGTGGAGTATGAGGAACAAAATGTTGGTGAATAATGCCTTGAGTTGCCAAAAATTCAGAAAACTCATTGCTGAAGTACTCCCCCATTATCAGTATGCAAAGGTTCTTTATGCTACTAGAAGATTGTTTCTCGACCAAATCCTTGAAGACTTTGAAGTGTGAAAAAACATCACTTTTGTACTTGAGAAAATAAACCCAAGTACGCCTCGAGAAATTATCAATAAATGTAAGTGCATACTTAGCTCCATTGAAATATGGGGTAGGAAAAACCATCAAGTCACTATGCACAAGCTTAAGTGGTGAAGAAGCTCTCTTAGACAAATTCTTAGGAAAAGGATCTTGGTGTTGTTTCCCTAATGCACAACCATGACAAACTCCCTCAAGACAAGAAACTCTAGGAAGACTATCTACCATACCATGAGTGCACAACTCCTTCAAATATTTGTAATTGAGATGTTCAAATCTTTCATGCCAAATCTTACTCTCTGAATCTGCATGAGAAATCAATCCTAACTATATAGAAGAAGTGTCATCAAAACCCTCAAAGTGATATAGTCTAAAACTATGATCAACAATACCCTGAGCAGCCAGTGAATGAGGATCCAACAAAGTTCGTACTTCTGCTCCATGTGGTGTAAAAGTCATTGTTTTTCCTTTACCATAATGACAAATTTGATATACATAAAGCAATTTTGTAGTGATGTTAGGAACATATAGTGCATCTTGGATACTGCCACCATCAAGTTGTATACCACATTTTCCCTCAACAGAAAGAAAGGAATAATCTCCAACCTCAATTTTGGAAGTAGAACTCAAACCTAGAGAAATAAAAGACTCCTTAGAAGAAGTCATGTGATGAGAGGCACCAGAATCTATAACCCAATTTTCTGCAAGTTGTGACTGAGATATTCCAACAACATTAAGTGTTTTTCCATGTTGATTAGAAGGAGGTGGAGTGGAGATATAAATTTTGTGTTTCTTGATTGCATCCTCTAAGGCTTGCATTCACTTATAACACCTATGTTCTTCATGATTACTACCCCCACAAAAAGAGCATGAACGGCTAGACTTATTCTTTGATTGAGAAGACTCCTTGGGTTTTGAGTTGTTTCCTTTGGGTTTAGGAGCATTTTGAGATGGAGAAGGGGTGGATTTGGTTTTACTGTTTGGTTTTCCCTTGCTCTTAGGATTAGATGCGACTAATGCCTTTTGAGAGATGGAAGACTCAAGGTGAGACAATTTGGATTCTTCCCTAGTAAGTCTTTCACAAAATGTTTCTAAGTCAGGCATTTTAAATGTGTCACCTAAGGCATCCATGCTAGAGAAAAAGGTAAAAGAAAGTATTTGAAATGGTCCTCTCAACTTGGATAGAATCAAGTAAACACACTCTTAATCTTTCTTATCTCTTCCACTCCCCTCCAACTATGTCAACAAATGCTTGAACTTGGTAAGATAGTCTATAATTGTTGGAAAATATTTAGGATTAAGAGAGGTGATCTCAATTTTAAGTTGCATATGATCCACCTTACCAAATAAATCCTCCAATTTCACCCATATTTTGAAAGGAGAGTCACATTTTTCTAAATGAAACAAAAAGACTCACGACATAAGTTCCTATCAAACCCATACACTCATCAGATTTGCACTGGTACTGAAATTTCTCATATTCTCTAGTGAATACTGGTTGTTCTGAAGAAGTTAAAGCCCATAATATTTTCCGCTTAATTATTGTTTCCATTCTTGGTTTCCATGTGTGGTAATTATGTGTTGTTAATGGCTCAACATGATCTAATGCAGAAGTAGATGCCATCCTAAAAAAATCACCAAAATAAATGCAAGAACCAAACAATGCAACAAGAACCCCAAGCAATGCACCAAGATCCCCCAGATTTTGGCACTTTATAATGAGTGCATGTTACAATATGGCACTTTATAATTATAGTGCAATTCTCAAAATAAATATATCCAATGGAAAGAGCACGGAAAAACAAGTGCTTTTGCAAAATATGACACTCAAAACCGAGTTACCGGCTCTACTATTTCTTTTTGTTGCCACTAAAACAGAATAAAATGCTCTTGCTTTCACCACACAAATAAAATGAAAGGGGTGCGAGTTAAGCACCTACTAGTAGGAATCACAAGCTTCAGCCCTCATACGACCATACCATATGACCAAGGGCTAAGGATTTTTATGAATATATCATCAAATTATGGACAAATTCCGAATATATGAATATAGAAAAAAATGTTTGCAAAGTGAAAATTACATATGGATGTCAACAAAGCAAGTTTTTGCTCTAATACCATATAAGAAATGATAACCAGATCGTACCAAGCCAAGAACACAGATGCTAATCAAACACCACGATCAATAAGATGAAAGCAATTCACCATAATAACTTTATGCAAAACCTTTGCAAACAAATGAGCAGCAATATCATATATTATTATGGAACTCAATGAAATACAATGAGAATGGGCCTTGCTTATATAGGCAAGGAATAAAAATCTAAGAACCACTCAAGGTCATAGATCAAGCCATAAATCATGGAAAGAACTAGTCATCAAATAACTAGTCAAGTCCATAGATTTATGAGAGAACTAGACATCAAGGATCTAGTCAATACCATAGATCTAGGAAAGAACTAGTCAATACCATAGATCAAGGAAAGAACTATACCTAACAACTAGATAATATCTCCTAATATCTAAATAAATAAAAAGAAATATCCACACACACAAGTGGGTGAGGATAAATACAATAAAGGTAAATAATGTACCTAGGTGAACATGAGCTAAGGTAAATACCTACTCTAACAAAAATACTAATTTATACCATACGACATTCCCAATCACCACCCAACGCAAAATTACGAGATTCTTAAAACTTAGGCACCACAAAGTGATAAGAAATTCGAAGAAGAGCATGTTGACGAAGAAAAGAAGCAATCTTACAAGGTTTTTAAAAAGAATGGCTACAAGGGAAACAAATGACTAGGAATTTTTAAAATGCAAGAATGGACCCAAAACTGCAACATAGGATTGAGAGCCCAAATTACCTATCATAAGCTATCATGCCATACATCAAAAATATCTCCAATTAGATTATGTCTTTGGTTTTGTACCCTCTTATTTTAAGCTTTTTTTTTGGCTTCTAATATTTTATTGGTTGTTGAGACTTGAGACTATAAGCTTTTTTTTTTTTAATTTATATATATATTTATATATTTTTCTTTTTAAAAATGTATTGAATGAATGTACCCACACTTTGTAGCTTACCCAAAGTTTTTAAAAATTTACTTGTTTTAGTGTACCGTACACATACCCGTATCCATAACGAAACAGCCTTTATCCCTCCTTATGTCACACCCTTTATAACATTTTTACTTTAAAAATATGCTCATATGAGGTGGATTTTAAGCGGGAAATGCAACAATGAATGTGGTAGATATTTCTGTTAATGGAGTAGGCCGACATGCCAAACTATGCATTATTGGATGCAAAGGAGATGGTGCGAGTTTCATTCTCATGCATATACCCCAAAAAAGAGCCATGCAATGGCAAGGTTCGGATCATAGGCAGAAGAAGGATGTCGAGAAGGTATCCACGAATCCATTTAGTTTTTCCTATTTTTAGGTTGATTTTCCCTCCTTTGGTTTGAGAAATAATTATTTCATGACTTTTACTGATTTGAGAAGTGGATGGAATGGACATACCTTAAAGCTTATCCAAGATAGAGGGATTGTGAAAACATTTCTAGTCGGTGTATATATTCTAAACTGAGATTGAGGAAGCTTGTAGAAATATTTAAGGTTTTTCCATTCCATCCACTTCCAAAATATGTACAAGCTATGAAATATTTGAATTCCTTTGTCAAACCAAAGGAGGGTAAAGCAAGCCTCTTCTCAGGCATGGATCTAGTCATTAGATATTAGAGTCTGACTCATTTTTCTCATCTTCAACAAACCCTTTTTGTGCATGTACTTTGTAATCATTTCCAAAATAATTGGATTGATACTAGATACTAGACAATGAAAATAAATCTACTTTATCTCTAATGAAAACAAAGACCTACGATAAGTTTCAAGATTAACTTTTGCTTCTAAATGAACCTTGTAACTTATCATAGGTCTTATTGTAGCATGGTTTTGAATATGTGGACCTTCTCATGCACTTTTGATTTCATTTTTAATATATTAGATTGCTTTTACTTATCCGATTTCTTCATTTGTTCCTCTTTTTCATGTTTTATTGTCTTATTTGGCTCCAGTTGGTGTTGAGTGGCTTTAGAGAAAGAAGATAAGATAAGATAATATTCTAGTCCTAGATATATTGATAAATAGTTACAATGTGCGATATCAACAAAAAACAATTGTGTGTTTGGTGTGTGTTTATACATTTATTTTAAATATTTTCTTATATTATTATCATGGTTGTTTCTATTTGTAGGACTCTATTACCCAATTAACCACTATACTTGGACAAAATGGAAAGTCAGGTACTTTTATTTTCTGCCACCTGTATTATTTCTTTAATAAATTTAATCTCAATGAAGATTAGTATTATCATAGTCATGAGGTTTTTAATAATTGTATAAAGCTAGGAGAGGTAGAGTAAGTTTTCAATTCATTTCCTTTTTATGAAAACAATATCTTAGGTGTTAGTAGATAAAACGTAGAATAAGATTTAATCATGATAACAAGCAAACTAATGATGTTTTAGTTTATGGAAGCATCATAACGGTTACCCATTTTCAAACCATAAAAATATAAGTCTCAAGTTGAGAGGTAGATGCTCATTATTTTAAGTATATGATTCATGCAGGAAAATAGTATATCTTTATCTGAATATTCAAATGAACATGTACTGAGACCTACTCCAGGATAGATGAATACTTTAATGAAATGATATATTGCACTTGTAGAAAGTGCAAAAATAGAAATTTAAAGAAGCGTTGACTCGTTGGTATCCATAGTTTGATGTATGGAGTTTATATAGAAAAGGTATACTATAATGAAAAAAATTTAAAAAGTTTATTATTAAAAATAGGAAATTTTTATATTACATTATTATTAACTATTTTAAATGATATTGTAATGTATATCCAATCCAAGTTCATAATAATGTTGATGAAAGGGCATATGGCACTGATGATAGTGACTCTCACAATGAAGAAGAAGACACATATATGGGTGATACCACTTCTCAATTAAATGAGGATGGGGTGAATGAATTTATACAAGACTTCTACACATATGCTAAAGAAGTTGATGATTCACCCCTAACTCAACTTACTAGGACACCTCTTTACCCAAATGCAAATTTGTCTGTATTGGCAACACTTATGTTATTTTTTAACTTGAAGGTTATGCATGGAATGAAGAATACATGCTTTACTGATATCTTGAGGTATATTTTAAATTCCTCTAAACTATATCTCTCCATGTCATTCAAGTTTTGAATATTGTGTACATGAATAATATAAATATATTTTGTTGTTTCATGTAGAATTTTGGTAGATAAGATACTTCCAAAGGAAAATAAGATTCCTCATTCACAAAAGGAAGTATCTTCAACAATGAAATACATTGGGATGGAGTAAAAGCGTATGATGCATGTATAAATGACCTTATCCTATACTATGGTGAAAATGAGAATTTACAACAATGCCTAATATGTCACACCAATAGATATCGTGAAGATCAAGTGTCTAATAAATTTTCCTATAAGGTTCTACGCCACATTCTAATAACATCGAGGTTTGAGAGGATGTTCAAATGTAAGGATTTGACAAGATTTATGGACTATCATGTGGTAGGAAAGAGCCAAGATGGTGTCATGTGTATGGTGGATGATAGAAAAGATTGGAAGGATCTTGGAGAAAAATGGACATATTTAATAAATGATTCAAGGAATGCAAGACTTTCATTGGAAATGGATTGTGTCAATACTTTCAGAGATCTTAAAACAACATACTCTGTTTGGTTGGTTTTCCTTATTAAAAATAATCTTCCACCTTGATGGCAATGAAAAAGGAGCATGCAATACTAATTCTAATAATATCGTACATGAACTTCTTAGTGTTATGTTCTCTTGAACATGATGTATATTTATATGAATAAGTTTTAAATTTAATTCACTTTCTATTCATAGGAATACACCAAGTGAAATATATGGACACATACATGGAGCTTCTCATTGATGAGCTATGTGAATTATGGAAGGGTGTCAATATGTATGATATATCGAGAGTGATAGGATCTTCCTTTTTCATGTAATACTTATGTGGACAATTCATGATGCTCTGGGGCTCTTTATGTGTTGTGGTAATGTATTTATCATATTCATTTGTAAAAATTCTATTTATGTAACTTCCCATCAACTAAATATGGTTTGAATACTAATTTTTAGGCCCATAGACTAAAGAGAAACATGGTTATCCATCATGTGGACAAAAACTATGTCTAGGCAATCAAAGGTTCTTAAAAATTGTTTATGATGAATATAGGCACTTCTTACCTCAAAACCATTTTTATTGCATGCATGAGAAAAATAAGTTCAATGGAAAGGAAGATGAAAGGAGGCAGCCAAAAATGATGAACCCTTTGAGGTGGAAATCAGCATATGACAAAAAGGAAGGGAGAGGTCATCCATTGGTAATGAAAAGACTATCTAAGTTTTATAAGTTATACTATTATGAGCATCTCCCAATAGCTCATCTATTTGATACAATGCATATTGAAAACAATGTGGCGAGTGCTTATGGAAACATCTAAAGGGAACCAACAATGAAAACTAAATAAAATTAAGGAAGGACCTTCAAGTCATCAATATGATGCCAAACATGTGGTTACATGAAAATAACACATATGATCATGTGCTATGGGTTCTTACATCGAGGAGAAACAATATATGTTTGATACTATGAGTGCCTTAATATTTCCAACTGGTTTTGGTGTGACATTAAAAAGTTTATTCAAAATAAATGGTTCATATTTTTCTACAATGAAAACACGTGATTGGCATAATTGGATAAAGGTAATCATGATATGTTATATTTCTTGGTAGTATAATTGAAATTTTCAATATATTAGTAATGTAGAAGATAATATAGTTTAAACCCTATTTTTCGATGTTGGTGTAGTATATGATTCCCAGAATACAAAGCACTTTCAACCATGACATTGCACAAACAATTTACAAATTGTCCAAATATTTGAGGTATTCTAAACCATCATTTGTTATTCAATAAAAATTTTCCTTCTATAAATATCATTTTCAATGTCTTTATAAATATTTTAACATATATTTTGTAAATATTATAATTGGTGATATGTTAATGCTTGTTACTAAAATTTATAGGTGGGTCTCATCTAAAGAGATACATCCAAATGAGTTGAACTATTGGAAGAGGAATGTTGCACTTTTGATGTGTGACATTCAAATGTGTTTCCCTCCAAGTTTCTTCAATTCTCAAGAGCACTACCTTATACACCTGGTAGAAGAGATTGAACAATGTGGACCCATCCATCTTAGGACAATGTGGCTTGTAGAGAGATATATGAAGGTCCTATAACATTTTGTGAGGCAAAGAGCTCGACCTGAAGGTTCCATGGTTGAAGGATACATGGTTTTTCAAACCATGGTTCATTTATCTAAGTACTTTCCTCAATTCCATCCAGATGCTCCAAGATTATGGGTGATCCAAAACCTCAATCCATTATAAGAAAACTAGAGGATCAAGGAACTTAAAAGAGGATAAAAGGTATTCTTAAATGTTAGTAGTAGTTTTTAAATCTTAAGTATTGTATGATGTATCCTTTAAAGAATGGTTAAATCAATTATTATTTATACTTTCTGTTGTAGATGCTCGTGGAGTGGGATTAATTTCATTTCTATGTTGCGTACAACTCTAAATTTATGTTAGAATGGATGGAGAAGTATGTTGAACAAAATAAAATAGAAGATTAGAAGGCATGGGCTGATATATATAATAGACATGGTCAAAACTCTAATTGATGACTTCCCGCATGCCAAAAAATAAAATGGCCGATAGATGCTCATGGCATTAGCTAAAGATAAATATTAAACATGAGGAAACCAAGGGAATTAAGGGAGACAACAAAACAAGTAGATTTTGTTAAAATATCTGAAATGGGGAGGTAATATACGACTAAAGTATTATGATGAAATTTTTTTAATTTGAATATTTTTTATCATCGAAACTATTTAGTTAACCTTTTGTGTCCTTGAATCTAATTGGATAATATGTATTTATGAATTTAGGTAACATATTACAAAGTAATGTGGATTAGCGATCATCATTTTTGAATCAAGAAGATCTATGAGAAGAAAAAAAACTTATGATAGTGGAATCTCAGCACCATTTTAAGTGGAATGTCATTCACATGCATAAGACACAAATACAATCACAAGTACACTTCGATATTATGGAGTGTTGCAAGAAATAATAGAGCTTGATTTCACATCTTTTAAAAAAAATATTTTCCGTGTTGAATGGCATAGGCTCATTGAAGTGGAATGGGGACGTTTGGAAGAAGGAGCACGACGTGCGATAAAATGGCTCATGCCATCTGCAGAGATGACTTTGGAATATATTGATTTGTTGTTGAAGTGGATATCCAGCAGCGCGACCATATCATCAGGAGATACTGGAACTGCATCATGAACAACTTCTTCCTCTGCAACATTAAAATTCTCTTGATAATCTTCCTTGAAATCGATGCTGGGATGTTTCCAGCAAACATTGAGCTGGGGAATGCAATACCCATAAAACTTTCTGAATCCTCCCAAGGAAGAGATCAATTGTTTGATTTCCCCGTCTGTGTGGAAGGCCAGAGAGAGGAACACAAATCTTCCCACAACCATTCTTGGAATGCAATGGACTTTAAAGTGGAAGAAGAAGAAGCTGCAGTTGCAAGAGTGGTGCCATCCACCCTCCTTAATATCTCTGCAATTATATCGCTGCTCAATGACGACATCTTTTTTCTGATATTTCATGACTTTGTATTTCTCCATATATACAAAGCGAAAGCCACCTCGATTCCCCCACGTGCTGAGGCGGCGCGTCCACCAAGTCAACACCAGTACCACTCACCTGTCGTAACTAGTCACGTGTTATATCGCACATGTAACATGTTGACATGCTTATTAATGTGAAGACCAAAAACTTCGCTTTAAAACACGTGGGGGGCCGGGGGCTATTTCCGCAGTGAATCCGCACGTTAAAAAAAGTTAGTAAATGGTTTTTATTTTTGTTTTGTTCGATATGAAATACTTCTAACGTGTTAATAATTTAAATAAAATCATTGTAACATGTTACGAGGGATCAAATTTGCACCCCTCCAAGCCCTTTCCAACGGTCCAAACTCGTCACGGAAGAGTGATAGCAAAATTGCCCATAAAAAACAAATTCAAGAGCTTAACCATTTCTTTTATGCTCGTCCGCATAAACAGGCTGCGTCGAGGTTGATTTAGCATATGATCTACGGGACCACATTGACATACAAGTTGGGTCCACGCGTATCTTGTAGAAGATTGTCTATTTCAACCTTCTTAACACCGCTTTCGCTGTCAAGCGTCTGATCATCGTATCCGTGATTGTTCGCTGACCCAATGTGCCAAGCCCTTTATTGCGCATACTTTGTTTGTTTCGCAGGCAAAAAACAATGAAGGTTGGACCTAGGTTGCTAACAAGAAGGTGGCGAGCAAGCATGCTTCGGCAGCTACTCTGCCTCCCCTAAGCAGTCCTTGGCTCCTCAACCTTCCGCTTTTGTTCCTGCCAAGTCTGTTCAAGATACCCATGTCATGCAGAGCCAAATCACTCCAGTTAAACAGATAGCTGGGAAGTCGATTGTTCTGTCATCTTGACAATGTCACTCCCGAGCCCCTCTCGGGACTCTACGGGGAACATTGGACCGAACGGGCCTAAGCGTCGTCCTAACCTGACGAGCCACTTGCTTCAGACCAGTCTAGTTTTCTATCAAATCGTTTTGGTATTTTAAATTCAGAGGATATGCTTGTAGGATGGACAAGAGGAAGAACATTCCATGTCTATCTTTTCATGAATTATCTCTCTTGGAATGTTAGAGGTCTCACAGAATCCTCTCAAAAATATTCTGAAGCATGTTTGTCACATTATTGGTAATATTGATATTGTTTGTTTGCAAGAGGTTAAGATTACTGGTTTTTGCTTCAGACTTCCTTATCATGTGTATTGCTTCGAATTTTCTGCATTTTTATTCCTCTCATTTGGAAGGCAAAGGTGGTGTTTCTATTTTTGTGTCACCTAGATTTTCTGCCATGATCTCTGCCACGGGTATGATCCTGACAACAGGCGGTTTGGGTGTTTTTTAATGATAATGGATTTTCTTTTGGTATTATTAATCTTTATGCCTCTAATAATGGTCTAGAAGGGCGATGTTATGGCGATGGTTAGGGGATAATCTGCCTTTTTCTTATTGGCTATTCTGCAGTGACTTTAATATGGTAGAACATCTCGATGACGAATTGGGTCTTCTACCGATGAGATGGTGCGTTGGAAAGCGTGAAGCTTGGTTTCAACGGAGGGACTTTTCTTCTCAAAATTGGTTTACTTGGTCCAATTTTTAGAATGCTCGGCACATGTGCTCAAACGACTTGATCTTGTCATGCTTTCTCAACACCTGGGTTTTGCGGTGGCATCCAACAATAAATCTCCTATCACCACGTGGCCTAATATTCATGTGTCAGATCTAGTCCGATATCTTTCATGCTTACTTGGGATGGGGCCTCTATTAAAACTCCAAGCATGCCATTTTATATGAATGTATCCTTACTACATCATCCGAGGGTTCTGGCGTACATTTCCCAAGTCTGGAATATGGCGCCACGTCCTCCTTATGTTGCCAGCTGGATTTCATGGTGGAATGACGCTATTCAATGCATTGCCAAGTTTCTTCGCCACTTTGGCAAACAGGTGGCACGGGTCCGTAAGCATGCTTGATGAGGATCTCCAACAGGATTTCCAACGCACAACTCGATTGCTCGAGCTCCAACCGTTTGACATCATTGTTCAAGTCCGCGCTATTAAGCTTAAACATCAGGTCAAGGTTATTGAACAACATAGAGCCAAAGGAGCCTAGATCCGGCTCACTTGTAGTGGTTGAAGACTGGTGACAGGGCCTCAAAAGGGTTCTTCAAAATTCTCAGAGCTTAGAATGTCAAGGAGCAAATCAAAGTTGTCCAGCTTGCCCACGCTCACGTCACTGCCCTGCCGGAAATTTCTTCTGCCTTTGTTGACCATTATACTCTTGTCTTTCAAGTGCAGGAGCCTTCTGTTGAAAGCACTACCACTCTACGTCAATGTATTGAAGTGGTTCCCTGTAAGCTTAGCCCGCATGATCGAAAGCATTGTGATGCTTCTCTTTCTCTGGAGGAGCTTCATAATGCCCTTCTTTGTCTTGTGGATGACAAATCTCCAGGTTTGGATGGGTTTCCTTGTGAATTTTACAAGGCAGCATGACACATTGTTGGGCCCGATCTCTTATAGGTTTATCAAGAAGCCCTGCAATCACGATCCCTTGGGAACTGTATTAATAAAGGTAATATCAAATTCATCCCCAAGGTTGGTAATTCGAGCTCATTACCAACTGGCAGCCCATAACGCTTCTTAATGTTTCTTATAAGATTCTGGCGAAGGATCTTGCTCTTCGGTGGCTTCTTTGCTACCCAAAATTGTTCAACTTGAACAATCTGGTTTTGTCAAAGGTTGTTTCATTTTGGATAATCTTATTGTTGTTTGGGAAGGGTTGGAATGGTCTTGCGCTTCTCTTTAGAAGGTGGTTTTTCTCAAAATCGATTTTAAAAAAGCTTATGACTATATAGAATGGCCTTTCATTCTTACCATGCTTAAAGCTTTGGGGTTTGGCTATTTCTTCCTCAATTCAGTTAGCACTCTCTTCGTTGATGCCTCATCTTGTCTCACCATTAATGGACACTAATCTTCTACCGTTGGGCTATTTTGATTGATAAGGAAAGCTTGCCCTTTTGCTCTAACTCTTTTTGTCCTAGCAGTGGTTGCTTTCAGTTACCTCCTTTCCAACAGAGCTACTCAAGGGAGATTAAGAGGAAACTATATGCCTGATCATCAATCTCAAATCATCAATGAACACTTTGTGGATGACTCTTTTCTCACTCTAGCTGAATCGGAATAAAATGTGCAAGAGGCGCTTTCTTTCTTGGATATTTTCTATAAAGCGTCCGGCTCTAAAGTTCAGTTTGCCAAATCATTGGGTTTCGCCAAAGTCCCTGGCCTATGCCCGATTGGTTGGCAGCCTATCCTTGGCACTAGATTCAATAAGGAGAACAATTCCGCTTTTTGGGAATTCCTTTTGCCTTTGACAATGAGTCTTCCACCTTGTGGCAATTTGTGGTTGATTGGGTTGAGCAAAAAGTGCAGAAATGGATCTCTCGTCCATTATCTTTGGTCGAGAAGTTCCAAGTTTGCACTAAAATTCTTACTACCACTTAGGTCTATTATGTAGCTTGTTGGTGTCCCTCTCGTGCCTCCTTTGAAAAGTTGGCTAAGCTCTTGCGGGATTTTCTTTGGTCTAGCTCTAAGCAGGTGGTTTTCATTGTGTTTCATAGGAGGTTTGCACTCTTCCCAGGGATCAAGGTGGCATGGGTGTTGTTGATGTCTACAGGAAGAGTATCTCTCTATGCACTAAGTGGGTTGTTCATTGTATCCAGGAAACCAAGCTTGAAAGGTTTTGTTACGGAATTGTATCTCTTCAGGAGCACCATATGGTAAAAAATGTTGGAAAAACATCGGATTTCATACTCTGCTAATTACTAAAGTTCTAGTTAAAATACTTGCACCTTTGTGGTCAAAATCATCTGGAAAGAATTTGAGATGGTCAAACCCTTCATGCAGTGGGTTGGTGATGGATTCCAACAAGTCTCTCTTTCAATGAGCACAATCTGTGGTGGTCACCTATTTTCTCTCTGACGATCTCCCGCTTGCTGAACAACCCAACATCAAAGCAGTGTGGTTATCTCGTAAAGGCATCTCTACCATCTGGGACCTAGTTTCCTCCCGGATTGGCTTCCTTAGCTAGCCTTGAAATAGAAATACCACCTGCTAATTCTGATTTGCCTTCAATTTTGGCTATTCAATCTTTTCTACCCAATGTTATGCTACACAAGCTAGGCCTTCAGCCACCCAAGGCTTGGTGGAAGGATTGATGTTGGAACGTGGATATTCCACTATTACAATACAATTCAGGAGTTATCTACTCCTTGTTATCTCCTAATTCGTCGATTTAGATAAGCTCAATTCTAGATGGTCATTACATTCTTCTCATGTCACTTGGTTAAAGTGTCTCCATGGGCCCGAACCCCTATTTGATCCAAATCACAATTTATTTCTTTGGCATCTAATCTATCAGGGCCTCCCTTTAGGGGAAAGATTAAGTCATATTGGCATTCCTAATCCGGTTTGTAGTTGTTGTGGTCGCCTGGAGTCCTTCAAACATGTCTTTTGGTTTTTCCCTCATGCGCAACATGCTTGGCATTGGATTCACTCCCTTTTTCAGCCATTTCACCTGAGTTTTTGATTGGAAAGTTGCTTTGTTTGGTGACCATGCTACTTGGCCTTCCTACATTGCTTCCCTTTGGCATTTCTTTCATTTTGTTATTCTGTTTCAGCTCTAGAAAGCTAGGAATATTGCCTTATTTCAGCATTGTACTCTTTCTGTTGAGCTAACCATTAACGAAAAGGTGGCTATCTTTTTTTGTTCACATGCAGATTCAGGCACAAGCGTAGAAGGTGGCGCTGGAGTTTTCTCATCTCCAACAACTACTTGATCACTGGGGTAGTGCACCCTGTACTATGAGCCAAGTTTCTCACGATGATGATGATCGGCGGCCCCCACCACCCTAGCCACCTCATGACGCCATGGTCGATCCTGCCTGGTGGGGCTTCCCAGTTTGGTAGCTCGCCACCCCCAAGGTGGGGAATTATAGTTCCGCTTAGCGTTCATATGTCCAATCAAGATGGTTGGCCACTTAATCCACCTTCGATGATTCGCACTCCCTCAAATTTCTTCCACCGTGGGATGATCCACATCCTCCCCGGTGCCATGGCTCCTTGTGCCTAATCCTGTTTTCTCTTGATGTAGTTTTTGGTGCTCTCTCTTCGCATGTTGGCCATTTTTGTAGCCCTATGTGGCATTTTTTCACCCTCATGGCTTGTCTTTTGTCTGCCCACGTGGCTTTCGTTCTTTTTTGAGGTTGTGAACACTGCCAACCGCCCCCTTACTATGTAACACTTTGTATTATTTTGTCTATAATTTAATATAAAGGTGGTTCCAATAGTAAATACTTCTAACGTCTTAATAATTTAAAAAATTGTAACATGCAACTAGGGGTTAAATTTGACGGCCACCTGTGCCTGTTAAATATTTTTTGGTGATGGCCATTTCCAAATATTACCTTTCAAAAATGTAAAACAATGGTATTTTTATACTGTTAACAAAAAATATAAAAGATTATTCTATATATATTTAACTATTTTTAAATTATATTTGTGTAGTTTATATATAAATCTATATACAAATTACGGCCATATTTATAATATGCAAGTTACGTGTGATGATTATTTCAAATATTTGCAAGTATTTTACGGCTAAAATCATGAAAAATGTCCAAACAATGTCGTCAAATTTAACCCCTGCATGTAACATGTTTGATGTTAATAGTGTGTCATGTGCATATTTCACAGGCCAAAAAGTTCCGCATGTAACATGTTGACGTGTGTCATGTGTCATGTTAGTACTCTACCCAACATCTTCCAAAATTAACAAAAAATTCTTTTACAATGCTTAGGTAGCCATATTATGCAAAATTTAGATTGGTGTTTTTGTCTAACTATCATGTTACCATTAGGTTACTTGAGTATTCATGCAAGTTTCATTAATGTCTAAAGGAAAAAATAGAAAATCTAACATGTTCCAACTTTAGAACCTAACCACAATCACTACTTGTTGCAGAACTTTGTAGGCTATGTATCCAGTTGTAAGGTCAAGTAATTGTAGGGACTAGTAGATGACACAACCATATATCACTAATTCACACCTTCTAACGATCGGTCATATGATTCAAAAGTAGATTAAGGCTTTGGATTTCATTCCCCACACGTTTTCCACAGATCATATTGTTCCTACCCAAATAGTATATGCTACCTTTGCTCCACTTAAGAATTTCAATCTCATAAGGAGGACACAATAAAATTTGGGGGAACTCGAAAATTTTAAGGGTTCAAAACCCAAGTTGAATGGATGCATCATGTATTAATTTGTAGCCTCCCTTTCAAGTTGTAAGATCAAGTTAGTGAAAGAAAATAGATTGTGAACAAGCAAACATTGTTAATTGAGTTTGAGGAGAAATTAAATAAATCGGTGAAAGGTGACTTTTATTTGTTAACCAATCTTGTTATTTTTTTATTTAATGGCATCAATATTTTCAATTGGTCAAAATTTATTTGGATAGGTAAGATTTAAACATGAATGGATTGTTGTAAATTAAAAGGTGGGAAATTATATAAATGCATGTCCCACGCCAATTTCATGAAACATATTGTTCCTTCCCAAATAATATCTACTATATGTGCTCCACTTAATCGTCATAATCTCATGCGATTTATTCACGCAAGTACAATGTGAGCTTAAAGGGGCCAAAATAAAAATGTATGAGACTCCACTAGGGCCCCAATTCGAGATCCAACCACACTGCTTGCTTCTTGTAGCACATTGCAAACATGTCTTTGGCAGTTTTAAGCTTGAGAAGTTATAGTGAAGTAGGAAATGTAAGAATAATCATTGATAATTGAGGTCTCCTAGGGAATGGACATATAAGGTAGAAGAAGATGTTATCTAACAAGTGAATTGTTCTATTTTGTCATTTTACATATTTTATGGTGGAAAGGTTTTTTGACTGCATGACATTTAGTGTGTCAATTGTTTGAAATATAAATTGCATACGATGTGAAAGATGTCAAGGTAACATATTTAGGAGATATCTAAAAATTAAAAGAGTTATCAATCAATATTGTTGATGTTAATAGTTGTTTGTAATTTCAACTCTTGCATTTTACAAGTAGTTAGAATATAAATAAATGCAAGGGAATTCACTTATGTGTTTCAAGGGTTAATTTAGAAACAAGGATATGTGGTGTGGACCTAAAATCCATGTGTAGGGGTTGTATATACAATTACAATTAATTAGGGTTTCTTTGTAGCTATTAGGGAAATGAACAACGTTTGTCTCTAGCCATGAGGCATGTAGTTTCTCCAATCAGTATATGATGTAGGTGAAGTACAAAAGGAAACATGAAGGATGATGTAATGTGCTTGTGGCTAGGAAGATGCTTGTAATTGGAAGGGACGTTTGATGATATTGTAACTCGACAACTGACATTACTCCCTTTAGATCAAGTAGCAAGGATGCATAAAAGGAATGTTTAAGGAAGGCACAAACATGAATTAAAGGTTAAAAATAAAAATGCATTATGTGATCCATTTTTTTCGTCTCTATCTCACACGCATTATGCACATGAATGCAATTTGTGTTTAAAGGGAGGAAAATGTAAAAATGAGGAAAACTTAATATACATCTATTTTTAGTTTCAAACTTGAGTATTTGTAAAGGAATAGGTGATGCTTGAAAATTCATTGATAATTGAGTCAATCTAGCGGTTGGCCATATGAGCGAAATGTGTATTTTATTTGTCTTTTGAAAGAGGGATTTTTAAATAAAAACATGAGAATTAAATACTTGCATGTCCCACACCTATTCCATGATTTAGTAAAAATGTGGGAATTAAATCCTTTCATGTCTCACACCTATTCCTTAGTTTAGATTATTCCTACCCAAATAATATATGTTATGTGCTCTACCTTATACACAAATGTGAAAAGGGTTTATACATAATTGTGATTAGGGGTTTCATATGAAATTGGGATCAGGGTTTGTATGTAGCTATAAGGGAAAAGAATAGGGTTTGTCTCTAGCCATGAGGCACATAGTTTTTACACATGTGGACAATGTAGGTGAAGTACACCCTATAATTAAATACCTACATGTTCCACACCTACTCCATGAATTAGTAAAAACATGGGAATTAAACCCTTGCATGTCCCACACATATTCCCCAACTTAGATTATTCCTACCCAAATAATATCTGTTATTTTCTCCACTTAATACATTATTGTGATTAAGGTTTTATACACAATTATGAATAGGGTTTCTCTATATCCATCAGGGAAAATAATAGGGTTTGTCTTAAGTTATGATGCACATAGTTTTTTAATTTGTAGACTTTTGTCATGTAAATGTGCAACAAGAAAATTTCCAATATTCAATCATGACAATGATACCCCTGTGTCAAAATTTTCAAATATTATCTTTCCAAGACACTATAGGTCTACTTGTCCTCAGAACCAAGCCTTGCTCAATCCATCTAATGGTCCTCATTTGGATGTCCATCCAATCCCCCTAGGTGATTTAAGAAAGAAAATTCATTGACATGGTAAGAATATAGAGATATCAAAGGAAAAACTTATCAAGAAATGAATAACGGAAGAGAAAAATGAAGATTTTCATCTGAAAAACCCTCATTTCATTGCGCGATGAAGAATTCAATGTAATTTGCAAACCAGGGCACAGATCGAGATGATATTTTTTATGTATTCACCATTTTTGAAGCTGTAAAAACCTCAATAAAATATCTCATGTTTGCAGAAAGGATTTTATGCAAGAAGAAATATCCTTTCCTACACAATGAAAATAAAAAGCTAATTTCCCGATCGACCTACAATCGGTTTCCAAAAACAATTCACCAGTGAAATAAGAAGGAAAAACCCACATCAAAAATATAATTCACATGATCCAATGCAAGCCTTGTAGCATGTCACAACCCCTTGGCCATTCTCAAAGTGGGGTCTCGATCTAATAGGGAAACTTAACCCTGTTTCTTCAAATGGTCATAAATTCATCCTTACTACAACTAAATACATTATGAAATGGGTAGAGGTTGTTCCTCTCACCTATGTTGAAGGTGCCCAAATCTCTAAATTTATCATGAACCATATCATTTTTTGATATTGTATCCCTTCATATATTATCACTGATAATGGTAAGCCATTTAAGAATTAAACAATGAAAGCACTCTGCAAATGCTTTCAAATCTCCCTTAAGTTCTTGACCCCTATTACCCTCAAGGTAATGGGAAAGCCAAGCTTTTAATAAAATTCTAATTTGAATTATGGAGAAGATTGTGAACAAGATAGGTCATGACTGTCATCTGCTAATTCACCATACCCTTTGGGCATTCATAACTTCTATCCGCACCCTAATAGGTGTCACTTCATATGCCTCAGTATTTGGCAAAGAAGTCGTACTGCCTTTAGAGATCAAGATCCCTTCTTTATGCATTGATCTAAGAGACTACCTGAATGAAGAGGAAGACTACAGAGTAGCTTGACTAGTAGAGTTAGAGCTATTAGAAAAGAAAATTATTCACGCTCTCAATCACCTTAAAGTGTATCAGGATCAAGTGCGGTGAAGTTACAATAAAAGAGTCATACCTCATCAATTTGAGGTAGGGGACTTGGTGTTAAAAGATAATCAGAAGAACACCAATAAGGACCATAAAAAGAAAGGGAACTTTGAGCACAATTGTGAAATATCCCTAATGGGATACCACTTAAAAATTAACAAAATATTGAAAACTTGCAGCCACATAAAATACTGATTTTACTAGATTTTTACAGTTGGGACAACGAACTAAAGAAACTTAATATTTGCCAAAATGTCCACCCGAATTACTTGAAAATTTAAATAGAGCTTGATGTTATTATAGAGGACATAATAAAATCATTTTTGGAATTTTTTCACAACTCAAACTATTGCCAGAAAATTACAGAACACCCCAGCAGCTGGAAAACTTCAGAGGTCCGTGACCCTCTAAATACAAGAGCAATAATAAGGGTCTTTGGAAATAACATTAATAGATATAAGAAGTAATAGTTCCACCTTCAAATTTGAAAACCACCAACTGGAAAACCCCAAATAAAGGCTGCAAGTCACCTTGCTTGGAATGGGGTCGAAAAATGATGGAGGCACCTTCAACGAGCTGCCATGCCCAACCCAAATGGCTGTCGTGAATCTGATCTAGAGCCCCTCTTCTTATCTTCCCTAAACACCCTAAATACCCTCGAGATCCTTCCTCTGAAACCTCAGTCAATGTCTCTACCACACGGCCCTGAAAGCGGCTCCAAAATGATAGACTAGGGTAGATCTCTCACTACCGAAGAATGCCCTGCTAGCTAGGGACAAGTCTCTCACCACCAAAGCTAGGGTCCCTGTGGGATTTGACTCCACAAGTTGTAGATGTGCAACCTTATATTAGTTAGAAAATTTGAAAAATATGGAAACCTTATATTAGTCGAGAAAATTTGAAAAATATCTATAAAAGGGCATAGTTAGAAAATAAAAAATATGGAAACCTTATATTAGTGAAAAATTTGAAAAATTAGATTTTTAGAAAGAAGAAACTCCAAGCTCTACGTCGTGGTATAATGTTTTTCAAATGAATTGATCATTTTTTGTTCATTTATCATGGCGGAAGCGACATTTTTGCATTTTCCTGTAAAACTATGTGGTTTGTTGTGTTTGTGCAGGTCCATGCCTCAAGCTTGGGGATCCAAGCCAAATCCAAGCCTTGAGGCATGGCTTGGAAAAAGTAAAAACACAAAACGCATACGCGTTATAACATGTATGCCTTCTTCATAGTATGAACATTATATGTTCTTTTGGCATGCTTCTATTTACAAAAATAAATGTTAGAGTATATATTTTTCATTTATTTTAGTAAATATAAGAAATTAGCGTCGCTCTGCACCTTATGGAACTAATCTTACAGCTTCATGAGTCACAATTTAGGAGATAGTTTTTATAGTATAATCTGGTCATTACATAGGTAATTTTCAGGATTTCACTTTTTCACCTAAATATTTTAGCTTTTAAATTTTATAGTCAAAACCCTAAACCTTAAAACTTAAATCTTAAACCCTAAACCATGATCCCTAAAACCTAAACCTAAACCCTAAACATTCGGACCTTACCCATGAGTGCTAAATCCTAAACCCCGAGCTTTAAGCCATAAACCCTAAGCCCTAAATAATTAATCTGATGGTGTGTGTGATTTTGTCCCCTCAAAGTGTGATCTCCTCGTTCCTTCATTTCATGTGGATCCGAGAAAAGCATGTAATGCTAGCATCACAGTAAGTAGATATTGGGACAAAGGTCGCTTAGGATACAAACCGAATACAATGTGAGTAGGAGAGAGATAGCGCAAGAGTACGAGCTTGGCTTATGCAATTCCTAGCGGGATTTATTACAGTCATGCAACATAAAATGTCCGTAACCGAAACTATCCTTTTTGAAGAACAAAACCTACAACTTTAATGGCTTCCTATTGAAAAACAAACTATCCTATTCCAATTGATTTGGATGAAATAATAACAGAGCTTTGCACAAGATGGATATGTGGCTTTCTAACAGCAAGACAATGCTAACTAAGCATGTAATGAACTAAACTATGAATCTTAAGCAAAATAAAAGACTGAACTACTGAAATGAGAAAATGAAACACAAATTTGAGGGGCCATTTTCTTGAGCACAAGCCAGCTATTTATAGCATTTGTATTTACCCAAGGTAAAAACCAAATTGATCTCTTAAACTATAAATAATGGCAAAACACTATTCCAGGGAACCAAAATCATTAATGCAAGCCTAAGGCGGTGAAAAAAAGCTGGTAAATGTTGAAATTTACGTGAGTCGCATTAAAAGAGCATTCTGGAAAACACGTAAAGGACCGCCGCCCGGAGCAGGGAGGTGGTTACAGGACCGTCACCCTATCCAGGGCATCGGTTTCGTAACTAAATGGAAAAAGGCAAAGAAAAGAGGGAAAAAGAGAAAAAAAAGCACGCGGGGGCTAACAGGGGCATGCGGGATGATAACACATACTTGAGAGTCTTTTTCCGGATCCCGAACACCTTGCAAGGAGACCTGTATCATCATTGGGGCACGTGTTATGTTGTTTTGGCAAGTACCCTACAATTTTGGGTACGTATAATCACCATGCAAGGAGCCCACTACAAGGTCCTACAGCACATTGTCTTCAAAAACAAAAAATGGTAGAGTTTTGCTACTCCAAAACTACCTCTCTTTCAAATTTGCCCAACACTCCAATTTATAGATTTCTAAGAGGATAGAAAGAGAGGGAAAATGAAAATCCTGAAATCTAACTTCCCACCAGTTGTAATATTCCATAAATGAAGTGAAATGATGTTCTGTTTCTTTTAAAAGGCTCCCCATACTGTCACATAACTTGCAACAGTGAAATATGTCAGCCCATGCTTCATTAATGCATCTCAGCTACCAAATAAAAACATTGTTCTAAACCTAGCAACATTTTCTACAAAATCACCATCGATTACTCACAAAACTCTGAATTTATTTATTTTTCTACGTTGGATTCGGAAACATGATTCCAACGGTACAAATTTTGTGTGTTTTCACTAAGAAATGCAAAAGTTATAGCCTTCTAAGTGCGGGCAGCCATTTTGAGTTTGCCAGGCATTTATGTCTTTTAACGGGAATGAGCATCTGATTGACTGCGGATGAAGATGTTTTTCCTTTAATTTCATAAACCTATCCTCATTAAAACTAAGAAATCAAATGATTGGGGCATTTCTTTCGTGCTCATTCCAGAAAGTCAAATTTCATGAAAATCAAGGCTTGGAGTCAAAATTTATGGCCATTTGAAGTTCGGGAGGGTCCGGAATTGAGTTTTCCTTTATGTGCAGGAATTGTCGCTATATCAGGTCCTTATGTCCTGACTTTCTCAGAAAAAACCCTCTAATCCACCCATAAGCCTCCTTCCGCGGAAAAATAGGGTTATGATGTCCCATGTGTCCCATTGTTAACCAGACTGTCAGGGTTGTTGACCTCTGCATTCACCGCATCACTTTATGATTGGATCTTTCAAAATTTTAGTGCCTACGCGTACCCATGTCCCAACTATCCCATGGACTATGTGTGACAAAAACTTCTGACTTATCCGTATTCAACATCTATGGTATCTTTCCATGCTTTTTGAATATAAGGATTCTGACTCGATAGATGGCTCATCGATTCAATAACTCTACTCATCAAATCAAAGTTCACTTATTCTCTTCCTTTATTGTGAGTACTTGGTCCAGAGTGGTGGATGTATCTCATAGAGCATCCATTTTTACATCTCATAACATGCTAGTATACCACTTGGGCATACGATGAACTATTCCATGGGACATGGTTCTATCGATCATCACCATCATCCCCATCATCACTTTCATCATCTATAGGAACATAAGCTTTTGTTTTTAAAACTGATGAAAAATCTATACAAGCAGTGAATCCGAAGGAGTCTCTACTTCCTTCTTCTCAAAAAACTCAACATCTCTACTTGGTGTAAACTTTTTCCTGGTCTTAGGATCCATCAATCTGTATCTAAGAGTTTCTTCACTATACCCAATGAAGATGAGTTTTTGTGATTTCATATCCAATTTATTTCTATTCTGCTTGGGTATGTGCATATTTGCTTTGCACCTGAATACTCTAAAGTTTGCAACAAATGATTTCCACTTTGACCATGCTTCATATGGCGTTACTCCATCAAGAGAAACTATGGGAACTTTGTTCAAAAAATACACCACCGTCTTTTATGCTTCTACCTAGAATGTCTTTTCTATTCCAAAATCATCAATCATGCATCACACCATTTCCATGATATTATGATTTCTTCTCTCAACAACACCATTTTTGTTTTTATGTGTGTAAAGGAGGAATTTATCAATGAATCCCATGAGCTTGAAGGTAGGCTTTGAACTCATCACCGGTTAATTCTGCCCCTCTATCTGAGCGGAGAGTTTTGATGTGACGACCAGTTTCATTCTCAACAACCACTTTGAACTTCTTGAAAGTTTCAAAAGCTTGACTTTTCTTGCGAATACAAAAAAATCCACATTTTTCTCAAAAATCAACACAAAGAATGAAGTACTAAAATCCAAAATCACTCGGTTGTATTGGAATGCAAAGATAGGTATGAACCATGTCAAGCTTACCATGCGCTTGAAAAGTACTCTTCTTGAATGAAGCTATGTGTTGTTCACCTACTAGGCAAAGTGAGGACACTTGTTTGTATCCTTCTAGAGAGATGGTAATCCTTTTACCATATTGTGTCGACAAAGTGTTTCGAGATACTTGAAACTAATGTGACCAAGTCTCTGATGCCACAATTGTGCAGAGGTAGAATTCTTAGCCACAAGTTCCTGATCATTTTGTGGAAAAAATCAAGCTAGAACATGCATCCCACATTAGAGGATTTTACAACTATTTTTGAGCCTCGTGATTTGTCTTGAATTAAACACGTTTTCTTTCCAAAATGACTATCAAAGTCAATTTTCAAGTTGTGATATAGGAGTTGACTAGCTAACAACATATTTTTAGTCAACCTAGGGAAACATAGTCTATCTGATAATCTAAAGTTACGTGAACCAAGGGGTAGAGAAATGTTCCCAATCCCCTATATTGTAAATTAAGAATCATCACCTAACGAAACATGGTTTTTTGAAGGTGTTTCCTTCATTGAAGTAAACCATTCTATGTGGTCAGTCATGTGTCCAGCGGCTCGTGAATAAACATACCAGACATCACTAGATGACGTGGAGGGTTCACTTGATCGAGTAGTGTATAAGTAGTCTCCAGTATCTAAATGTTCTTCTTGCTCAGCAATATTTCCTTGCTGATGGGGTTTTCTTTTCCAGTTCCCCTTTTCCGACCTTGATTATAGTTTGTATGTCCCTTGTGAGATTTTTTTGTGTTGAGGTCCGAGTTTCTTGATGAACCTTTCTTATAAGTATTATACCAACAATATTTCAATTCATATCCTCTTTTACGAGATAGGACATTTCTTATTTTTTTGTTTGTCCCTCATGCTGTTGATTCATATATTGGGAATTTTGATAGGAATTAGGTTTTCCTTTCCTTTCCATTTCTGATGAGAAGAAAGTACCTTCTCCTCTTCATTATCTTTATTGTACATAGCTTCCTCTTGTTGCAGTAGGTTCACTAACTTGTCGAAACTAATTGTCGTATCTGACAAGTTTAGTGTTGTCACAAAAATGTGGTATGAAGGAGGAGGGATCTCGGAACAATGGGAACAAGATCATCATTAGTGACCTCCTCTCCTAGGGCTAGAAGTGAAGCCCTCAAATCTGCAACTCTTCTCAAAAAAGCTTCTATTTTCTCATTTTGCTTAAACTTCAGTGTGGGTAACTGACTATGTTAATTCAAAATGACATTCTTGTTTTTGGCCTCATATACCATGCTTAACTTATCCCATGCTTCTTTATTTGTTTTGTCATCTTGAATGTGGGGTTACACATTTTCGGAAACTCCAAACAAGATGATTAGCTTGGTCTTCTAATCGGATCTATCTAATTATCATTGTTATGTTCTATCAGCTTATTTATCTAGTCAGAGAACCATTCACAACAGTCCATATCTCTTGAAACTCAAGTTTTGTCTTGATTTTTGTCTTGCATACAACATAGTTCTTTCCTTTGAGTGGTTGTGAATCGGAAGAAACAATTTGGGGTCATTGGTGCCCATTTTGTAGAATCCCAATGATAGGGTTAGGTTCTTATCACTCCGGGTATAAGGTCTCCCAATCAATATATCGTCAATCCAATATGTTGAACCTTTCTATATACGTGCCCTTTGATATTCCCGTTGAGTACGTGGAAGAAGCTTGTCCTTTTTATGTACCCCGTGGTACATGAAAGAGGCATTAACGTACATGAAATAATTTGATACGTAGTACCAAGACAATAATGAAAGGGGTCACATGTGATTATTGACACCGGCTTAAAGAAATATCCTCATACATGTGCATTACTTTGTGCATTAATAGAATTGGTATATTTCCTTCAACCTTATTTTTCAATGCATTCTCATAGTTTTTGAAAAGGACCTCTTTTACAAACTTAAATAATCTTAAAATTATTAAAATTCTTCTATAGTTGAGGTACATCATAAGCTAATAAATGGTTCTGTTATTGATCATGAAAGTACTACATAAGGTTTTAATTTAGCCTCTCTTTATATGCTATCCGAACTTGATATAGAACCTTCTTATCACCTTTTTGTACATACGGACCTAGTTTAGCAGCAACATAAGAGTGTACTACTACTAGTATCGGAAGTGGATTGATTTAGCTTTGACGTAAACATTCCTATTAGGCAAGTGGAAAAGGAACAAAATGCCCAAAAGCTAATTTTTCACCTTCAAAAAGAAATTCGGGTAGCAACATAAGAGTGTACTACTACTAGTATCGGAAGTGGATTGATTTTTCTTTGGTGAAAACATTACTCTTGGGAAAGTGGAAAAGGAGAAAAAATGCCCAGAATCCAATTTTGCCCCTTTAAAAGAAATTTGGCCACACTTTTGTGGATGTATCTTCCTCTTGCTGAGTTTGTTGCATTCTCCTGCCTCTCTAATGTTATTGTCTAATCTATACTCTTGCATGGACCTATTATTATTGTGAATGCATGGAAATGTGTTGTGAATGTTGTTATTATATTGTGGAGAACTTTCATCGCCCTCTTTAATCTTCATTTTGCCCTCATTTTCACACATTCGAGACTATCCTCATTCCCTTATTTCGGTGCATCACCTCTATAGTGTAGTTTTCCTTCTTTTGCATGTTCTTTCTATATCCTGGTCCCTTGGAAATTATAAGATAGAGATAGTTAATAGCTTCATTTTAGTAGAGTTAGTTTGCACTAGGATTAGGAAGAAGAGTCAGCTTTCTCTGGAGGTCTATCTCAAGTAGCAAGTCCCACAACTTGGAGATGGTACCCATGTTACCCAATCACATCATGAGCTTGAGCACACACACTTTTGAAAATCGTAGGGTGTTGTGATTCGGTGATAACACAGCTTCCATGACTTCGCTATTGTTTTTACTTTTGATAGAATCTGTGTTCTCATGCCAATGTCAAATACAACTCCATCCACATTTTATTGCTCCATGTTCTAGACAAAAATCCTTTAAAATACTTTTAAAATGTAAAATGTAACCTCCAAAAGAAAATTAACAAAAAAAAATCTTACCCACTGAAGAAAATTTGAGTTATTGTCCACAACTTCCTTCCCATCAGCAACTCTAAAAGAACAATTTTGTAACTGTGTATATCAGATTTATCTTTAAGCCTTGATGTTCCTACATATTCATGGTCAATGCAACCAATAAATGGGTAGCAAAAAATGTTACGGGGAACAACGCTAAACAGATATCTTGCTAATAGCCATCCTAAAATCAGCACCATTATGCGTTAAATCATACCTTCAAATGGAGATAAATCTAACCTAATTGTCTAGTCTAAGGGAAAATATGTTTTAAAATCAAGTATATTATTGGTGAAATTCTTGTACTTTACATAACTTGAGTATTCTAATGTTTTTACTATTGCAAAATAATTTGGAGGACGTGTACAATCTTCTTCACTTCCTTCGTGTTGAGCCATGGAGTAACTGGGGCTGGTATATTTTATATCTCATTTCCTTTTTCTTACCAACTTAATGAATTGTTTATATGCCATGTGGTTCAAAGATGATCATGTAGAATGATTAGAATTGTACAGTCCCTTTAACTGTGTTTGAGGTCTTGCATTTATAAATAGGTTATATTGCTAGGGGTCCTTGTCTTCAAGGGTAGCACATAAATCTATGATGAAACTGGTATATTGCCTCTATTTTGTTCCCCTCTCGTAGGTTTGTTGAATGTAATTTACTGATGTTTCTTTCCTCTCTTTAGTTGTAAGATATTTCCAGTGGCCATTCTTCTTTTTATTTGTTTATTATTTAATTCTTTTATAACCTACCATTTTTGACATGTATGATTTAATGACAATTACAAATAAAACGATTACAATGACAATTATGAGAATATTAACTAATATTATTATTTTATTGGGAATAAAGATTTTATATATGATTACTTGTATGATTTGAATAGAATATTTTAGTTGTAGGATCTATGGGCCTATGTACAGTCACGATATAATTTGTACAAAAAAATTATGTGGGCTTATGTTGGTTGAACACACTTAGAGTTCCTTAGAATATAGAACAACGATTACATATTAACTAGGGTAATGTGGTGGTTTGTTGTGCAGGAAATCTAACTTCAATGGTACTTTTCCTGTCACCTATGTTAGTACCGTGTTCATCATATTTCTTTGATTCAATACCAATAATTCTTCTTGTTCCATTGCACATGCTCAATATATATTCATTACTTGTCAACACATGTTGTGAGAATTTAAGGCCAACTTTCTGTGGGATATAAAAGCTGAAGTATACACAAAACTTCTCTATTCTTCCATATGTGCGTACCTTATTAACATGTGTTGTTTGGCTAATTTATGGAGCCCCATTTGCTAAACCCCACAACACTTCGCTACTCACAATGATCGGTGCAGGTTTTGTTTTGGAGATGTTTTATGTTCTATCCTTTTCGATATTTTAATCTAAGAAAAACAGGGTATGTTATTATATGCCACTTATGAGATAGGGATTTTAAACATTTTGGACACATTTAATGGTTTATTATATTTTATACTTGGATCTATAAATGTAATTGTAATAATTTTATACATAGATTATAATCTATTCTTGTTGGTGATAACATTAGGGTTGATAATAACAATGATATTGGTTTTTGTCGCGCTTACTTGTAATTAATATTTTCTTCTTGCACATGTACGATCCCAAAATTATTGGCTGGATTTTGATGCGTTATCCTCTCCATTTTTATGTATGTCTTCTCGATGAATTTTTTGGTAGGTATTTAGTCTTATTCTCTTCTTAGTATAGATTGATATAAAATGTGTACAATGATTCTTTAAAGAAGGTTGATGATTTTGTTTCCTATTTTAGGGACTTCTTATCGGAACCAAAAGTGTTGAGTATATGCCATTTTTAACATCCTTATTTAACGCCCAAAATGAATTCGTATGATCGGGATACTCTCTAATCACTAGGGATATCTTTTTTGTGGTACGCTTCTCTTATTTCTTAATTACATTTGAATTTATAGAATCATTTTTTTCTACAAGGACTATGAATAAAGAAACAAAAGAAATTCTTGGATGCAAGTATAGATGATCACTTGGATATTTATGTGTTGGGAATGGCAGAAAAACATGGATTTTATCATACAGGTATATGAGTGCGCAACTTATCTTATTAGTTTTGTGTGAGATTTTAGTTATTATCCTAGTTTAAATATTATTTGTGAATACTTTTAGTGGAACTGGAGTCAAATATGTATTTTTAATATCTCATAATCCAATGCACCTTTCTGCTAACGAGATTGGAGAATTGTATCAAATTAGAGAAAATCAAATAGAAGAACATGAAGATGACAGTTTTTAGCAGAGAGGCAGTTGCTCAAAATAAAATTTAAGAAAAAGAACCTCAAAGTAGCACTTTTGAAAGAAAATAGATCGCTTGAAGCTGGTGGTGGAGAGAAGGTGTTACTATTTTATGTCAAGGGTTAGCGACATTTAGGCACCCTTTTGTATTTTATCATTGTATTTCAACGTTTAACGACATTTAGACACCTTTTTGTTATTTATCTTATTTGATATTAATAAAAAAATTGGGCGCATTTGTTGGGCATTAGATTCAAATCAAATTGTTTCTAATTTATAATATTAATTACCAATCCCACTTTGACATCATAGACAATATGTAGCCATTGATTGCACTACATGATATTTGGTTATTATTTATTCTTGAAATTCAGAGTTTTCATTCTTTAAATTTGTATCATCTCTAGAGAGATAAAAATGATATTGTCTCGCAAGAGACAAAATATGTATAAATCTATATTGTCTCTAAAGAGATAATAACTAGAGGCAATATTAGAGACACCCTCTTTGAGACAATATGCAACTTTTTTATCGTCTCTATTTAAGACAATTTGTCAAGTATTGTCTCAAAACACCCCCTTGTAGTAGTGGTCCGTGGTGAAGTTGTTTTCCTTACAAATATTTCATTAAGATTCAATTGCATACTAAAAAACAGAAGGATATTGGGACCATTCTTTGGATCCTTTGGAAAAAAAGTCTAAGAAGGCAGGTTATTATGTGCACCTAATACATATAATTGTGGTCCAATAAATTAGGATGTTTATCCTTCAATCAAAAAATAATAATGTATGAAAAAATGCAATAGCATATCATATAATTAGTTAAATAAATCCAAGATTAAACTATTGGAGGTTGTCGATGTGAGACCATGAATTTTCATATAAATGAAATTAGTTTGTAGCTTGAGGATGTGGTGGGAAATCGATGAATGTAAGGGTGGGTGTTCTTGTAATAGAAAGAGAAATGAAGTTTGATGGAAGGAATAAGGAGCATGACCACATCATACAAACATGTCGTCAAGTGTTAGAAATACATAGTAAGTATCATATGAAGGATTAGGAACACAAGGGGAGTTTTATCAACATTTTTAAAATTTGTTTAAGTTTTTTTTAAGAAAAAAATTAGGCAAGGGAAAGGTTTTAAATAGCATCACATAATTAGATTTTAAATATCAAAAAATTATAATATTGAAGGCTCTAATAAAGACAAGTTTACAACCAGCACCTACATAAAAACTCCACACACAAAAGCTACGATCAACAAAACCTTAATTAGTGGAACGTCAACAAATATTAGCTAATATCCCTATAGACAAAACACATTGTTCAAAGATAACAATTGCTCAATACTATTATCACTAATACATGTGAGGTATGTATGAGACATTAATTTAAGACGTTAATATCTTTCTGTCACTTTGACTCCTTATTCCTTAAAACGTTTTATGTTGCTCTCAAGACAAAGACAAATAGATAAAAACCTAAATCACGTGGATGTCTATTATTGACCTAAACCTGTAATGCAGGGAGATCAATGAAGGACCTTTCATCCATCCACAATCCATTGTTGTGACCCCTGCCTCGATCTTAAAGAAACATATCTATCATTGATTATGAATGGAATTTTTCCTCTTTCTGTGGTGATTAATATTTCAACAAAATAGATTATTCCATTGTGATTCAATATTTAAAAATAGTATTTATATGTCATTCTATGTAAATTGTAGTTATTTTAGATGTATGAATGAAAGACCCATACTTGGAAGCTTCTGTCACCGATGCACACAATGACCCACTTATCTAGGGTGGTTTGTATGCTACACTTGGCCTAATGGGTAATAACTTGTGATCTTGAAACATAAGTCAGATGTTCAAATTCAATGGTGGGTAGTGTGTGTACACCTTGTATTTGAAGCACAGTAAGGTGTGTCTTACATACTTGGAGTACGGGGTACTCTCATGTACTATAAGCCACGTACCCACATACCCAAAAATAGACCACTTGACATCATAGACTACCAAAGGATCTATACTACATTTGAAACTTGTATCCGTAAAAAAATGTACATACCTAAAACCCAAAAATATAATTAAAAACATTTGGAACTCATAACTATATAATAAATTACCTCTGCAAGCACGAAGGAGTTTTCAATCGTTAGTATTTTAATTTAATTCAATGATAGGAAGCATTGTAAGATATGAGTAGTGTAAGCATAGCATAACTTTAGCTTATAGAGCTTCTAGGCCTCTCAAAACAAGTGTTGACTATATAATTTATTATCAAGTTCTATTTTTATTAAAGTGGATAAAGTAAGGAGAGGCAATGCTAGATTTATAGTAGGTCTACGTGTGAGTTTAATGTTAAGATTTTGTACAATAAAGAATTTAAATATTCTATTATTGATAAGTATATTATAGTTCTTTAAAAATATATGAAAAAATTGCATGGAAAAGAAATTTTATTAGCATTTTGTGCCACAAATTGTGATCCATCGTCAAGAAAGGATGGATAAGGATTTAGAAATCCTTAGATAATTCTATGTATAAAATTAAGTTAGAAATAACCAATTAAAAGTAAGTTTTAGATATATTAAATGCAATGATATCCTCATTTAAACATTAGTAATAATTTAATCCATTAAATATTTACAAAGCAATTAGATTTTAACTAACAATGTATTGAATTTTTCCAACTCCCATGTGTTGTCTTCTAGGCTTTTGGATGTGAGACTAAGTGGAAGATAGGAACAAAACTAAAATGTCAACAACCTACTCTAAAAACAACCAAGATAAGTTCTTGAAATAATCTACACAAATAAAACATTGAATTAATGAATTTGTATTCAAATAGCTAATACCACCAAATGAAAGAATATAGGACTCAAAACTGATAGCATAACAATATAAAAATTGTCTCTCATGTACAAGCTCCATAACAATGATTGAGGAGGGTATTCTTCTTATAGAATTATCAGAATAACCCTTGGATGATTTCTATTGTTTAGGTGACTACACATTTTTCCTTATTGTCATGATTATATCCTATCATTCTATTGGTTTTCTTGCACAACCTATCTTTTTCTAATTTTCCTAGTATTTAAATTTGGAAATTGTAAAATTAGCTAACCAAGGAATATAACACTATCATAAGTAATATTAAAATAATAAAATGGTGTATCCCTGATTACACCAACACCATCAACCCCTTACCACCCATTAATTTTAACTAAGGAAGTGCATTAAAAAGAGAGGCTAAAAATTCTTATATGGATATCAACAAAGATCCCCGATGAGATACCCTTGTATAATCGGTATACCTATCTGAATGAGTGACCCAAAAACATGGCATCATACCTATGAAGTTATATAACACCCTCTACCCCATCTCCCTTATCAAAAACATAAAAAAATTCCATACAAATATTGGTGATGGAAGAGTCGATGAATGGTTACAATAAAGTATCGATTAAAGAAGAAAACACTAAGTGAAAACCTACCTAAAAGGAACGATAACCAGATCGTACCAAGCCAAGAACACAGATGCTAATCAAACACCACAATCAATAAGATGAAAGCAATTTTCCAGAATAACTTACATAAAACCTTTGCAAACAAATGAGCAGCAATATCATATATTATTATGGAACTCAATGCAATACATTGAGAATGGGTCTTGCTTAAATAGGCAAGGAATAACAATCTAAGAACCAGTCAAGGTCGTAGATCAAGCCATAAATCAAGGAAATAACTAGTCATCAAAGAAATAGTCAATACCATAGATTTAGGAGAGAACTAGACATCAAGGATCTAGTCAATACCATAGATCAAGGAAAGAACTATACCTAACAACTAGATAATATCTCCTAATATATAAATAAGATAAAAGAAATATCCACACACATAAGTGGGTGAGGATAAATACAATAAAGGTAAATAAAGTACCTAGGTGAACATGAGCTAAGGTAAATACCTACTCTAACACCCCCCCTCAAGTGAAGCTAGGGGCCAAAATAGAAGTGGCATGTCCATAGTATGAGTCTCAGAACTAGGCCTGATGAGGTACTCATGTACAATAACTAGGAAAAAGGGACACCACAAGGTACCCAAAACTAGTAACAACAAAGTAAAGAGAGTAAAGACCCGCTCCAAGGAATCCTAAGAAGCTCAGCTCAAAAACTCATACAATGCTGAAGAATTTTGGTGTGCATTGTGGTCCAAATCCACTGCTCGATCACAAAACTCAAAACAAACTGACACTGAGTTTCACTAGAATAGCTCCATACAAGGAGACTGTCAACGAAGTGATGTCAAAAGTGCAAAAAAAACACCAAACATAATTCGATCAATTGCTGCAAATAGGTGTGCCATGATCAAAGAACATTAACCAAAACAACAAGGAAAGCACACAAACTCCAGAGTATCACAATCCAAGAAAATCCAAGGCAAGGACATGAAACCCAAAGAAGCAGGATCAACACCACACCCTCCCATACTGCTGAATGGGTGGAGTGATGCTACAAATTTGTATGAGTTTCCCAAAATCAACTACTCGAACAACGACAAAATAACACTGGACTTCACCAAATAGATCCCCCACAAGAGATACTGTCAACATGCCAAAAGTGTCGAAAATACAGATACAAAATCTCTCAACAAACAAGAGAGATACACTACACCTGCTAAAGAAAAATGCTCAAAACAAGAAGCATCACAATGCAGAAGGTATATAAAGTGGAGCAAGAGGCCGAATGGTGGAGGAGCCATGCCTGTAGAGTCCTCTCAACGAATGCCTATGTCGCTGCCACGAGTGATCAAATATCCACCCAAAATCAACAAGGATGGATGAAGAAGATGCCTGCATATGACTTGATGCAAAATAAAAATGGGTGCATGCAAAAGAACATCAGAATGTGTGTCAGGTTGATCATGTCTGACATCTGAAATCTCAGGTTTCTCAAGCCTGAGTGAAGGTGTAGAACTCATGTGTTTCTCATGATCCTCCGAAAGAGTCGAGCGAACAAAAAAATGAGCTCTGTCAATGAGTGATCCCAATAAAGTATCTTCATGAAAACCAATGTCACCACGAGAATTCCACTTAACAAGTGGAATCGAGGAAACAATACCTACTGTGAATGTTTGTCAATGAATCCGCTAGTGAGACCCATAGAACATAGCATGTGAGATCTGAATGCAGTGGTATGCTTCTCAAAAGGCCATGCAAGCTTTGAGTAGAAGTAGGATACACAACATGTGGTACTATAATAGACACAGATGTGGAAGAGCATGGAGTAAGAAGCCTCACAAGTTTAGAAGCATCAAAAGTAGGTTCAGGCTCAAAGACTGGCAGATCAATGTCAGTGGGTACAAGACCAACAACTGCAAGTGGACTAGGAGCATGGATATGGTTGTCCACAATATGATGGTGATGTTGTACACTAGCAAGTTTGTTCTGCATGGAGTGTATTATTGTATCCTTATCGTGAATGAGTGATTGTAGAAGAGAATTTCACTTCTTGAGTGATCTATTTTCTTCCACAAATTTTACAATATCCTCTTGAATTGCACATACTTCAGAGAAAAGCATATCATTCTCAGAATCCATGATAGGTACAAACTGCAACTCCCAAAAATTTAGGACGTCTGGCTCATCCGAAATTACATCCACAATTGATTACAACACTCTTCCATATTTTTCACTTTATAATTATAGTGCAAGTCTCAAAATAAATAACTCTAATGGAAAGAGCATCAAAAAACAAGCACTTTTGCAGAAAACGGCACTCAAAACCGAGTTACCGATCAAAAGATACAAGCATTTTAATATTTTGCTCTGTTATTTATTTTAGTTGCCACTAAAATAAATAAATTATTGTTGCCTTCACCACACAAATAAAATTAAAGGGGGCTGAAGTTAAGCACCTACTAGTAGAATCACAATCTTTAAGCCCTCATATGACCAGATCGTACCAAGCCAAGAACACAGATGCTAATCAAACACCACGATCAATAAGATGAAAGCAATTCACCAGAATAACTTTACATAAAACCTTTGCAAACAAATGAACAACAATATCATATATTATTATGGAACTCAATGCAATACATTGAGAATGGGCCTTGCTTAAATAGGAAAGGAATAACAATCTAAGAACCAATCAAGGTCATAGATCAAGCCATAAATCAAGGAAATAACTAGTCATCAAAGAAATAGTCAAGACCATAGATTTAGGAGAGAACTAGACATCAAGGATCTAGTCAATACCATAGATCAAGGAAAGAACTAGTCAATACCATAGATCAAGGAAAGAACTATACCTAACAACTAGATAATATCTCCTAATATCTAAATAAGATAAAAGAAATATCCACACACATAAGTGGGTGAGGATAAATACAATAAAGGTAAATAAAGTACCTAGGTGAACATGAGCTAAGGTAAATACCTACTCTAACACTATGAAGATGTCAAAAAGTGGTTAAGTAGGAGACCAACCACACAACATAGGGAAGGTAATAACACTTCAACTAGATTTGGTGTTAGAAGAGTCATCATGCGAGATCCCAAAGAACTTTTCAAATATGCAAAACACCTAGGACTTTGAAACAATTGTCAAAACCACCAAAAATTGACATTAGATTGCTCCAAGAGGGAGAATTGTTGCTACAAGTTAGTGTAATATCAATTTCAAATGTCATGTCCCAAATTTTAAATGTACCATATATTCTATGTTGATATGGATGTTGATTCATCTTGTTAACACCCACTACCATGTTGTCCTTTAGAATATGCAAAGTGCTTTGTATCTCCTTCAATACTTCCTCTACCACCAAAGTGCCTTGCACCTTTCAATTGCCCACTCCAATGAGAACAATGGCTCATACCGATAGAGAGGATTAAATGGGTTCATTTACATTGCAATGTGATGCATGGGATACTACTAGTACTCAGTCAAATGTAGACATTCCTCCCACTTGCTCTAGTGTTTTTTACCGTTTTTGTAGCAAGGGCATAGTTTTAGGCCTTTTATTGGTTCTCTTTTGCATTGTTGCTAAAATTTTGTGTGATAGCCATTTCAAACCTGTTTCAAACACCATGTCCTTGATTTCAAATTTAATCTTTTCCCTTTGTTGATCTACATGTCACCTCATCCCATTGGCATTCAATACCAGGTTGTCCCACATAATTTGTGTAGTGCTTTGCATCTCCTCCAATACTTCCTTTGATGTTGGTACCTTTCCCTTTCAATCACTCACTCCAATGGGTATAGTGGGTCATACCCATATAGAGAAAAGGTGTCATTTTCATGGCGAGTGATACATGACAGTCTACTAGCACACAATCATATGTAACCATGAATCAACGAGTACAATGGTTCATGCCCATATAGAGCCTTAAATTTTCATTTTCATAGTAGAGTGATACATAGCATTCTACTATTACTCAATCAAATGTAACCATTGCACCCACTTGTAATAGTTATTTGGAACATTTTTGCAACTAGGGTATAATTTTGGTCCATCTATGGGTTTTCTCCTCTCCTATGTTACCAAGGTTTTCCCCCCATCCTCATGTAACCTCTGGATATGTGCCCAATATGGATACATCCCGAGTATGTATGGGTATGTTTTGACTTATCCCGAATGTACCTAGGATTTATCTGGGATGTACCGAAAGGGTCACATAGTGGGTGTCTCTAATTATATTTTATTTTATTTTATTTCGACTCATACAAACTTGAGTTTTATTAAGGACTAGACTAGGAGGGCATAACAACTATATGAAATCCTAGAGATTGTTTAAAATCCCTCTAGCTTATTGAATCCTCGAGATTGTTTAAAATCCCACTAGTTTATTGAATACTCAAGATTGTTTAAAATACCTCTAGTTTATTGAAGATAAAATATTCAAAGGATATCAAGAATGTTTGTGGTAAATATTTGGGATCATCGCATGGTGTGCAAAAGGAAAGAAGCTATTCATAGAAATTTGGACATATATCTGACCCTCCATACAAGTTATTTATGAGATATTCAATACTAATAAAAAAATTTGGAACCACAAATTACATTGCTTAAATTTTTATTACTTTATCTCTCACACTTTATTGGTTATGTGCATCTTATAGCTCTTCCATCACTTGACTGATTTAACTTTTAATGGCCTCGGACACTAGCACCCAAGTAGGACAGAAGTTTTGAGTCACTCTTGTCCCTCCTAGGTTCTCTTGTCCTTCTTTATCTTCTTCTTACTCTTTTGGGTCATTTTTGCTTCTTGGTCACCTTTTAAACACTTTGGGTTGGCCTTTCAATTATCAATTATGAAATTTAAACAAGGGAATCATATATATACTTAGTTACTTCTCTCAAATAAGGGGCCAAGCACTATAAGCATTATCTATCACCACCTAAGCTTGCACAAAGGCACAAGAGCACTATAAAGTATACATCTAGCACATTCATACAAGGGACAAGGGTTACATTGGTCTACATACACAACATAGGAGGGGAGTTCATTATATTCCATCACACACATTATGCATACTTGTAACACTAGATCATGGGGATTCATTAGCTAGGCAATATCCTAGCACGTGAGTTCATATTGAGGTGATTAAAATTAATCAAAGTAAAGGAAATATACCGGTAGACATGAGGGGGTGAAAGGGTTTAATTTATTAATATTTTGAATCATGTATTGGGGTAGGTTAGAGAGTTCGGCCAAAGGAAAGGGAGGTTTAATTTTAATTTACAACGAAAACATTTGAACCGTAGTTTTTAAAACTAAATACCTTAAAATTGCAATATAAGGAATGTGGTCATAAACTTAAATTATAATCTTTTTTTAAATAAATAAATCTTAATTAAGAATTTTTTAACCAAGAAATAATAAAATGGTAGAAAAATAGGATTGAGTATGTTTTTCAACACAAGTGATATTATTGCACCATCTTAATTATTTGAAAAACTATCGATAAATGATTAAAGCTAAACATTTATAAGGTAATTGGTAATAGGTCTTGAATGGATTCCAACTATCTTTTGAGAGAAAATGCATCTTAAAAAAATGAGTGAGAAATATGATATTATTTTTGTTTAATATATTAGGGTAGAAATAAAAAGGGTAAAAAAATAGTCATGGAAAAATGGGTAAGGTACATGGAAAAAATATGGGGTATTTTCATTTTAATAATATAACAAAATAGGGGTATTATCAATTGAATAATTAGAGGTAAAAACTAGAATTAAGGGTTTTCTTTAATACCCTTCGAACGAACATGTTATACCATAATTTTACTATGTGAATCTCCCATGCACTAGATATAGCTCACTATCATCATGAAAATTGCAAAATGAAAACAAATGACATGGATACACACACACCCAAGGAACTACATGGAGTCTAAGATGTAGTGTAGCGCTCATTCGTAAGTTCACTCTTCAAGTGTCCACCGGGGTCAATCCAACACCACATTATGTATATTTTTTTATTAAATTTCATGTGGTTTTTGGACATGTGCAGGTATTCATCTATTTTGTAAGTTACATGTGTGATTAAAACCCTAACAGTGAATTCAAAGTGATAAAGTAAATATTAGAGCGAAGACCTTCCGCCTGAAAAAGTCAAAAGTTGGGCATCTAAATAGACAGAGGTGCCTAGGTCAGTCACTAACACCTAGGGCACTCCCATTCTCCTTTGGATGCTCCTTTATAGCACATACCTGAGTTCTAAACCATCATCAAGCCTTTTTGACATTGTTCTTAGACTGTTCTAGCATATACACAATCTAACTCACTCCCAAGTTGCATGAAAATCATCTAAGTCATCATCCCTCTCTCACTTGCTTATGGTTTTACATTTTTGAATGCTTATTGCTTAGACATTACTATATTTTATCACATGAATATCGTTTGTTACAATAATTACTCTGGATTAAGATTTAATTCAAATTAGATTAAATCGTGTTTCTTATTGAATTTGTGAGGCTATTAATGGAATATGAATGGAATGATAAGATGGAGATTGAAATTAACTATGATATTCATGTGAATAGTTGTTAAAATACATTTCCAAGGTTAATAGTGATAATTAATTGAACTTGAATATATTCTTGACAAATTGTGTAGGTAAAATTGAGTTTCCTCAAGCTTGACTAAAAAAATCAAGTTGTGGCTTATTTATAAAGTTTTAAGCGATTTTTTCTAAAGGTGAAAGGAGAATACGGTTGGAACAAAGGCTAAAAGGTAAAAATAAGAGTTTGATTCCTTTTTTTGTTCAAAATATGCTAAATTTCCTCTCTCGAGTTATGAGGAAACCCTAGTTTAGGGTTAAGAGAAAAGTGGTTTAACTTGAGTTTTTGTTGATAGAATCATTTGAAATCTTCAATATAGAATGTAAGAATTAATAAACAAAGGATTTTATTGATTTTATTGGTTTTGGAATTGTACGTACTTTTATTCTTATGATATTCCTGTCAAGAAGCTAATCAAACCTAATTCAAGGAAGTAAATTTCAAATCAAGTGAGAATTTCCTTAAAAACCTTTTCGCAAAGTTGATATAGAAGAAGTGAGGGCTTAATGGGTACTTAGAAAGTATATTTTTTTATAATAAAATAATATTGGGATTTTTTTGCAAGAATATCGGGTAAAACTGGCTCTGAAGTTGGGTAGGCAAAGTTTAAAGTTAATGAAGTTGTGTTTTGTAAATTTTCGTGATCTTTCAACGTTGGAAAAGGTCTAAGACCGTAAAATCAAATTTGTGTAAGATTGGATGAATAGTGGATGGAGCCTTGAAGATAATCTCAAACATACGAGATAAGTTATAGGGTTAAGAACTTAATCACGATAGATTGTACATCCTTGAATGGACTGAGTTATTGAGAAGTAAGTCATTCTTGTTGAGTATGAATGGAAGAATCATAATAAGACTAAAAACCCTGATGGGGAGATATAAGACCTAATGACAAGATCCATAGACAAAAATTTAAATAAAAGGGCAAAAGAAATCAATGTTGGTAACAAGATTTCAAGAAAGAGAAGGATTCATGAAAACAGAGTTGAGATTTCTAGGCAATGTTCTCATACTATGCATAGTGAAAGAGTTTAGAAGAATTAGTGTCATTTGTGGGTGGCCAAAAGAACATTGAGAGGTCTCAAAAGGTTTAAACTATGAAGGAAGGATTGAGAACAAAGAAAGATATAACATTTATTCTTGGAAAAGTAAGTAAACAATGGTAAGAGAGGAAGGATTGGGTTAGTAAATAGAGTGAGAAGAATAGTACACCAATTGAGCTTCTTAAGTCAAATTTGTTTTGAGAAGTTGTTAGTTAGGTTATGAAGAGTTTGACCCTTCATTAGTTTGTATTCCAATGGTGAGACACCATAAGCCTATTTGAAAATTTGAGAAGGCTTTTGAAGATTAGTAAGAACCTTGCATAACGAAAAAGAAGGTATTTGTTTTGAGAAATACATCTAATGTCATTCTAGGATAATGAGTGAAGCAAGAAACTAGGAAGACAATCAAATTTCTCATTTGCTAAGGTGAAGTCCTTTTAAAACATGGAAGGAGGTGTGTGAAGATCTATTAAGGAGCATGTGGACTAGACATAAGACCGTAAGTAGTAGAAACATTAAGGAATAATTATCAAAACATTCAAGACTAGTTCTAAGGGCTAAATAGAGATTTGACTCTTGAGAAAAGCTATTACTCATAATATTGATTCTCTAATTTGCTTCTTGACATGTGTGAATAGGTGTAAGGTGTAATAAGGAGATCAAAACATTGTTGGAAAGTCTGGAAACACCAACAAAACAAGAAATGTACTCTTTACATGAGAAATTGAGGTATAAATGAGGCTTACATTGTCCTGTAAAACAATTTGTGCATTGAATTTGGTGTAGTTTCTTGTTGTCTACTTTGTCAGTCACCCTAGTGCCATCTCAAGAGAAATTGGGTGTCAACAAAGGAAATTTGATGAGGAGTCATCCCAACAATATCTTGGATGATTTAGGGATTACAAAGATGAGTTGTTGAGGTATCGCCCTAATGACATATGGAAATAGTTTTAGGCCAATAGGACTAAGAACGTAGAAAGATATTGCCTCGACAATTTCTAGGAAGATCTAATTTTGGCTTTGGAGAGAGTTAAAGAAAGGTCTCACCATAACAAGATCTTGAAGTTGGTCAAAGACTCTTGACCAAAAAATGTCCAAGCAATAAGATCAGTTGGAGGACATGGCACAGGGTCTTCTTGCAATTACAACAAGAGACCCGTGATTGCACAATTAGTGGGAGTTGTTAGCATATATATGTCCAATTTGGGCATGGAAGATTGGAGAACAATGAAGTGAATCTTCAGTATCTAAAGGACTTACTATCCATGGTTTTACTATTAAGAGGAGTACTCCCTATAGCGAGGTCTTGGTGAAAGTAAGAAGTTTCTTCTATCATTTTGCAAGGGAAATGGTGAAGAGGATGGAGACACGGGTGAAGGTAGTGGACTCATTGATAAAGGTAGTGTTTGTTGATGCGGTTACTTGGTACAAGGAAGAGATGGGATTGGTAGCTTGGAGTTGTTGGAGAATGGGTTTGTGGTCTCTCTGATGGAAGTAGTCAACAAGTGGTAGATTGTTGGAACAGGTCGCCCACTTCCATATAGTCCTATATTTAGGTAGTTGAGCCAAATTAGAATTTGGACTATTATTAGTTGATCAACTTGAGTTTAAGTGGAAAAAGCTAGGGCTCAACTTTAAAGCCTAAGTTTAGGCTTTGTCCTTAAGAGACTTGCGATGCAAGAAACTGCCATTTTAAGGAGACACACTTCTAGATATAAGTGTGTGCTCTCTCATTAGAAAGGTTGCTACAAACAGTCACGGTTGCAGAGGCGAGAATAGCCATAAGCCAGATGTAGAGCTTGGAAGTTCGGTGTAAACCTTGGAAGGAGTTGTTCGTTCAAAGAACGGGTTGTTGCAAGACAAGATCAGTGTAGAACTTGTTACGGATCAAGTTCGGTGAAGAGCATGGAAGAGTAAATGTTGTTTAGCATTGGAAGGTTGTTGTTAAGGATATAGTTCGGTGTAGATCAGGTTAACAGGTTGAAGAATCCAATGATCTATCTAGATGTAGTAAGGGAGAAGTCAATGTGGATTAGCAATGAGAGACTGCAAGCTAGAACACGGTTGAGTGTGCATACAAGTCTGGAAGACTTCATACTAGATCACGATAGAGTGTGTATGTAAGTCTTATATTCAAAGCCTTGATGGCTTCCTATTGTATTTGTAAGTTTGTTTAAGTTAATACAAGAAACAAGGTTCTATCCGAGTGTTTTTACCCTTGAAAGAGTTTTTCCGAGATACAGATTGTGTCAATTTTTTGTGCATGTGTTTGTGCCATTTAGATCTCTACTTTTCTGCTTCTCTGTTTTAGTTTATTGCATGCATGGTTGCCGAAATCACCCAACATGAGCTCAAAAATAATTCAAAAGTAAACTGTAAATTACCATTGAAAATAGGAAGTATCTCAATATTTTTGCAGTCACATAAAACGGCAATAATAAGAAATGGCTAGTGCAACAAACGGGATTAGCAGGGGAAGTGGAGTCGTTCTGCGTTGGATTGGCTGCACCGTCTCTTCCTTCACATTATTATATTCGCTCTGTATTTCCAGCACTTGACGACATGCCTGTATAATGTGCTCCTGCTCCTTACTCCTCCTTTCCCACTTCATCGCTCTCTCTATTGCAAGATGTCCCTCTCTTTCATTCACCTGGTTTCCCACCACGTCCTCCAGCTGCATACTAATTTCATTTATCTGCAAATTCATGGTCTGATCTCCTCGAACTCTGCAACTCACCACAATGTTACTTGCAATTAACTCCAAAGACAGAGTGTTGAGATCACCGGGCAGAATGGATCCAAAACGTACTGTGAAATCATTGTCACAGCCCCAATAACTCCTCCGTGCTTGCAGAGGTCTCCAACTCGAGAGATTTACGGCACGTTTTGTTCTTTTATTTATGACAATCCAGCTTAGCCTCATCATGTCGAGCAGGAATGTTTTTCTTGAATCCACATCTTTTTCCCTCTCCATATCATTAATAGAAATCGAAGGAATGTTGCCATCGCAATTACAGAGATGATCCGTCAGGAATGGAAACAATGGGAAGATAGAGCACGACTTGCAATGAAAATGGCCCAAATCATTTGCAGAGATGACTTTGGAATATATCGTTTTATTGTTGAAGTGGATATCCAGTAGCGACACCAGATCTGACGAAGAAACTGGAACTGCATCAAGATCAACCCCCTCTCCATTGAAATTTTCGTGATAATCTTCGTTGCAGTCGGTAACTGGATGTTTGCAGCAAACACTGAGAAGGGGAAAACAATACCCATAAAACTTTCTGAATCCCCCCAACGAAGAGATCAACTGTTTGATTTCACTCTTTTGTGTGGAAGGCCAAAGAGAGGAGCACAAATTTTCCCACAACCATTCTTGAAATGCAATGGATTTGAAAGCGGAAGAAGAACAGGCTGTGGTTGCAAGAGTGGATCCATCCACCCTCTTCAATATCTCTGCAATTATATCACTGTTCAGTATCGACATCTCAAATCCGATTCAGGACTTTTAACTGTTTCTGTACCTTTTTCTCTGTTTTATACAATGCCAAAGCCTTACTCGCCGCCCTCACGAAAAGACGCGGCGCGTACAGCCAGTCAATGCCAGAAAAATCTCACATTCAATGTTGACCGAAGAAAAGACATACCCATATACATGTACAACAATGGATATGTGTGTAGCTTTCAAATGTAAATACAAGAGAGACATGTAAGTATGTCAATGAGTGCACACCTGAGACTATAGTGAATGTTAACCCTTGGTGTTCATTATTGTCAATATCTATTGTTTCCTTATCTAGTGTCATACCCTATGATTTATGTATTGAAATTTCCCATGTAATTTTGAGCGGCATTTATCGACGATTCCCACATGTAAAAGAGTTATTGGCATGTGTGTGGGGTTGAAGAGGTCCTATGTTGGGCTAGAGTATTTTTGGAAATAAACAAATACAATAAGTGGCAAGTCAAGGGGGTTATTTTAGATGGTAGATGATGTGAACAACAAGGCCAAGGGAAACATTAATTAACCCTTTTACACCCATATATTGGATATTGGCATAATTTCTTCTCCTTTACCTAAAAGCACAATTGTCTGTAATTTAATGTTGTTGAGGTTTGGTGAGACTCAAATTGAGATTTATTTAGCTTTGCTTTTTGTAACACGAACATGTGGTGACTTCAACATTTGTATATTATGTAATGTTGCTAAAAAAGGTTGCATATAGTGTACGTCTAGATTTGGATCGCCTACAAGGTGGATTAGTTAAATATGAAAACTCCAAATCAATGATACTTAAAACAAAATGGGATTATGTTGCCATTGTGAAGAGAGGGACAATTGTAGTTTTTTTCATTGAATAAAGTGGGTAAAACTCTTTGAGATTTGAATCTAAACCTGCACATAAGCATAGTTGAAAATTGTTAGTTGTTGTTTATGGTTAGGGATCCTGCATCGGTCAAATCCCTAACCTTTTAAGGAGATAAAATACATTTTATTGATTAAAATGACAAAACAATAAATGAAAATGACAAATATACCGACTTAAATCGTAGGACAATCGAAGTTGTGATTCACCGAAAATCACACGAAGATCGCAAGCCAATCGCAGTTGCAATTCCCGCCTATGTTGGAATTATGTTAAAATAGTGTTGCCAAAATGTGTATCTATCCTTTGAACTTCTCTTTCACTTCTTCAAGACCTGCAAAACCATGATATGCAAGCAAGAGAGAAAGAAATTCAAGTAAATGAGTGGTGAGGTGTCTTTTATCCCCTTTTTGTGGGGTTTTATATTTTTTATTTACTTTTATAGGATTATTTATTTTTTGGGATTTTTGTGGTTTATAATGTTTTTGGTATTTTTGAATTAGAGACCTTATGCGTAAGGTGTGTTTTCTAGTGTCTACATTTTTCCTCTTTTTGGAATGTGTGTTGTAGTGCAAGTCAGATGCAACACAAAAACTAGAGACGAGATGAGGATCATCTAACCTTATGACAGTGGTTGTCGCATTCCGAGATTAGATGGTTGACTAGATAGACATGAACCTAGAAATGTGATTGATGGGCCACTTCAATTGGAATCTATGTAGGGATCGATAGGTCGATTTCAAGAAGAAAGTGATATTCAGACAATGATTTGAAGATTATATGTCATAAGCATTGGACGATGTAAGGGTTGTTGTATGACTACCACCTCAAGTGACAATTTTTGAACCCGCAGTTGCCCCAACGTGACATGGGACAAAAAGAGGAAATTGAAAATGAGACAAAGTGAACCTTAGAAAAGGTGTTATTAGGGAAGGTGAGGACAGTGTTGCCCCAACCATGTGCATAGGAAAATGGAATCATGTGCATGGACAAGAGTGGATACAAGTGATATAATTTGTGGAGTGAAGAGGTATAATTGAGTGGTTATGAGTGGATGGCAAACAGGCTAAGCTATGAGCGACACAACACAAGCAAAGCAGGAGCTATAAGAGCAGCACAACATATTGGATGAGTAGTGCAAGTGGTGTGGGCGAGCTAGATGGTTAGCGGCAAGCTACGCGAGCAGCGGTGAGATGTGAGCTACATGGGAAAGGCGGTGTAAGCGAGTGGGAGAGAAATAGGGTTTATTTGAGTGAGTTGTTTGGGTGAGAGAGCTCACCAAGCTGGTTGGGTGAGCTCGATGAACGAGATGGCTGGGAGAGTTGGTTGGGTGAGATGTGTGGGTAAGTTGGGTTGAGAAGTTGTTTGGTGAGCCGGTGAGGAGTTAGGTCAGCGAGCCGGGTACGGGTTGCACTCACAACTTGGAGGGGAACTCGGAGTGATGTTGTGTCGCAAGTCATAATGGTGACTCGCTAGGGTATGGAGCAGGTTGGGTTAGGGTTAGGGAGAATCAGCCAAAGGGAGATTGCAAGGGACCGATTCGGGGAGGTGTGTTGGACTCGAGCCGAGTTGTGTTAGTGAATCGGTAGCATGGTCATGGGATGGGCAGGAAATGGGCGAGTTAGAGGTGGAACGGCCCGGTAGAGCATGAACTTGGCGAGGGGGGCTAAACAGGTGAGTCACGAGTACAACTAGTCGTGTAAAGAGTACAAAAGGGCGGGTGTGGTAGGCAATTTTGAGGTGTGGGCATTTGGGTGAATGGTGAGGTGAGTCAGTCATGAGCATGACCAGCGAAGGAGAGATGAGGAAAAGTAAGGTGAGCTCGGTCACTATAGAGACTGAGCTGGGGAGGGTTTGCGGGGTGGGAAGCACATAAGCCAATCACGAGTGACCGACCGATAGAGTAAGAGGTGATGAGTGCGCTAGATTTAGGGAGAGGGTTACGAGATCTTGGTGAAGGCTTGGATGAGTCGTTTTAAGATAATTGGGCCAAGGCACTAATGCAACTCAATAAGAGTGGCTAGGGTGTGATAGCCGTGTCGTTTAAGTTGTTAAAGTGACTTAGTAGGGGTGGGTGGGGTGGGATAGCTAGGATGGCCAAGTCATTAATGGGACTTGGTGGGGGTGGGTGGGAGGGATAACCAGGTTGGCCAAGTCATTAATGAAAATTAGTTGGGTGGGTGGTGTGGGATAGCCAAGTTGGCCGAGTTGGGAAGGGGGGGTCGGGGTAGGGTAGGGAAGGAGGTGATTTGAGAAGCTCGGCGAGTCGCTAAAGAAACTCATGGAGCGAGTTGAGAAAGTGAAGGGGAGGTGAGGGGATGGTTATTGGGTGATTGGGGGATGTGGGACATGAAGGGTATGTGAGGTTCATGAGGTCTATGAGTAGGATGGGTAGGAGTGATTGGGAAAGTACGAGTGAGCCAACAAAGGGTTATGTTAGCCGGTGAGAAGTGAGGAAGGTTGGCATGATAAGATGTGACACTTAAATATGATTGATGATTATGCTATGAAATGCACAAAAAGTGATGATGATGCAAATGGAGTGCAAAAGACAAGGATTCCTAGGGATGTTCAACACAAATGTGAAAATAGCTATGGATTACAAGAGGTGTGCAAGTGAGATGAACAAAGTTTGAAACATGAGTTTTAGGGAGCACAAGATGAGCAAGAAGTCACAAAACATGAGACAAAGAGTGAGCTAAAACAGGATCTTGAACAAGGTCTAAACATCACAATGGTGACATACTAGCCATACGTCTCATTGAGATCATGTGTGTGCACGTGAAATTTAATTACTCTTTAAAGTGAAGACCGGTGAGACAATGAGTTAAAACACAAGCCAACGTGTAGGTGTGAATGAAACAAGTGATTGGTTAATGGTGAAGTGGAAGGTAATTATAAGTCATGCATTACTTTGCTTCCAGCTAAGCATCCATAGCCCTAACACAAATATATTTGATTCTAGTCACAACATTTCTCCACTGCTAGTCAGGCATCTATAGCCCCAGTAGAAAAACTAAAAATACCCCTGAGAGAGAGTGTTTGAGATTGCTCTTTTCTTTGTTTTTTTCTTTTCATTGTTTTGATTTTTTTCACATGATTTCATCTCTCTTAGTTTTTCAAGGGGTTTAGAACTACTAGTGGCTTTATGGAGGGAGTGGGAGTGATTACGGAGATGATTGTTGGAAATTATTGATAAATAATGCCCTGGGGTATTCAAGACAAGGCATTTAAGTGTGTAAGCATGCGTGGATCTCTAGGAGGAGAATTGTTCTTAATTCACCAAGTAAGGAGAGACCAAGTTCAAGAAACTATAGTAGATACTATTGACTCACAAAATGTGACAACTAGATAATCAAAGTGTGCACCAAAAGTTGTGAAATAAACCAAGACATGGAATGTGGACAAATTGTAAATGAAATGTGTAGCAATGAACTGAGAGGTGGAATGAGATATGATTGAATGGAGAAAATGTGGAAGAACATCCATGAGCAGTGTTATTTATTGCAATTTTTGGAATATATATAGATTTTTAATTTTTGAAATATGCTTAGTTATGTGGGCATGTGTGTTTGTGTTTATTTTAATGATGATGGTGTAGGATGTGTAGATAATTAAGTTGTGTTTCAAATCCAGGACCAGTGGAGAGAAGAAAATGTAAGGAACATGCGAGATGCGGGAGTGAAAACAAATGAAAGTCCCCAGTCCGGATAGGGACTAGGTGTGAAATATATGATGTATAAAAGTAAGTGATACATGAGATAAATAATTTGAGTGGAGGGGATGATGGGGATGATAAGTGAATCAAGAATTCCAAATAGAAGCCACATAATGGTGGTATGTGGAGGATGTGAGTGTGGCGATGAAACGCACAAGAAAGGTTTTGATTGTGGTAGATGTGCAATTGTAGACACTCAATCACACAATTTGGGTATATTTCTAGGTCCTGATCACATACCACTATTCATATGATTACTAAGCGAAAAAAGTACTAATTGACCACTATTTTTTGCCTCTTTGCTTGCTTTTTGGTTTCCTCCTTGGTCTTGCATACCTTCATGCCCAGTTTGAATTTCAATACTTCATTTTTTTCCGAGTCAGGACACCAACGCCTAGGCACCCCCGACCTCTTTTTATCTTGCTCTTATATTTTGGGTGCTTTTTAGTTGTTGGGCATATTATTTTATTAGTCACCAACATTTTAGTGGTTAATTATGAAATTCAAACAAGGGAATCATATAAATACAAAGCTATGTGACTATAATAAAGGACCAAGCACTAAGCATCTATTATCACCACCTAAGGTTGCATTCAAAGGCCATTACAAGAGCATTCAAGCATCCATCTAGCTTCACACAAGAGACAAGGGATTGTTATCTCTGCATACATGCATAGGATGTGAAGTTCCTTTTTCCATGCACACATCTATTTATCTCTTCTGCATTTAGTTATTGCTCACTATTCAAGTGTGTTTGGCACAAGATCCACCTATGGTACAATTCCACGCACACACGTGCGTAGAAATACATGGAATATGAAATGTAATGTAGTGCCCAGATCGTAAGTTCACTCAGTCGGGTGACCGTCGGGGTCAGTCTGACTCCCCGTTTACATATTTTTATTTTTAGGATTTGATGTGTTTTGGGGTTTTGTGGTTGCCCTTTCTCTTTGCAAGTTTCAGGTGAATTCAACAATCAACCAGTGACACACAAGCAACCAAATTCGACCATTATGGAGCATCTTGCAACCCTACAAAGATCATTTTCTGAGGTTCTGAGAATTCACTGGTTCCCAGAGGAGGTCTATAGCACCTAGGCACCCTTGGCCCAGTCCAAGTGCCCCAGTCCAACTTATTCCAAAACTTCTACATTTTTCTGTACTTTGTTGCGACATTCTATACTTTTTCTTTATCAGTTCTTCATCTTTGCAATCCTCTGGGACTATTGTGAATCAAGTAAGTAATCTCACTTCCCTATTGTACTTAGGGTTTTGTATTTATCTTGCTTATTTTCTTAGGCCAAATTTTTTCTTTATTGCTTATTTATTTACTACTACATTGCAATATAGGGTTTAGCATAAATTCTATTTTTTTAAATCATTTGGTGAACCCAACATTCAAGTTCTCTTAGGTCCTCATTTCATCACTTTTTGCATCTATCTTAGGATCCTCTCATCGTGGATATTTATATTCATGATTTCTTCTTAGTCAATCCTAAGTGTCATGCTAAAATCATTAACCTCTTGGCTACTACTCATATTCCTTATACTACTCATCCAAACATTGTTTATAAGACATTTGTAGATGCATTTTCTCAACAGATTAATTTTCCATCCGTTATAGTTGATGATATTTCTGTTTATGACAATGATCCTACTCTATATATACGAGTATGCATCAACACCTTGGGTGTCAAGCGATCTTTAGTCGATAGTGGATCTAAGCTCAATACAATTCCTTTATCATTCATTGAGGCTATAGGCCTTTCCGTAGCTAACCTTAACCCAACATCTCTTTCTATTTGAGAATATGATTCTACTACGCATCCATGCATAGGCACTATTACTTTTCCCATCACGGTTGGCCCAAAAACAATTCTTGTAGTATTCGTTTTCATTGACATCCCAATTTCATATAATTGCTTACTTGGTAGGCCATGGCTTCACAAGAATGCAAGCATTTTCTTCTACAATTCACCAATGTGTTAAATTCTTACATGAGGGATTTGAATATGCAATTCCCACTGATAGTATCATATTCCAATATTGTAATCTAGATCCCAATACTACATTACATATTCCCACTTCTGCTATTGTGCATCATGTTGTTGATCCACGACCTGAGCATTATCTAGAGCACTTACATCCACTCAAAGGAACTATTCATACATTAGATGGTGTTCTATCTCGCTTCGATCTTGCCCCCTCCTTCTACTAATGATATGGTAATTTATTAGGGGCTTTTCCATACATTGGACATCCTACCACCTTCCTCATATTTTTCTCGCATGACTCACATCTACGCTCCCTCCTTTCACATGTACGCTTTTCATGAATAACTCTTATTGGCATCACATTCCATTCGATCCCACTTTATCTAAAACTATTTGCACATTTGATGGCTTGGCTCGACTTGGATTCATACAGGAGGATCTCATCCCTCTATCTTGTTCTACTCATTTATATCATGGATATGTTCACATTACAGTTTTTATGGTCTTCATTTTTCCATTTATCATTCTTTGTTGCACGCACTCCTCATAATTCTCTACTCACTCTAGAGTATTCTTGGCTTTGACTACATCGGTGGCACTTTAGATCCTGACCACATTGACATTTCATTTCCCATTCCCTTCGACCATGTTTTTATTTGTAATGTTTCCTTTCTCGTCTATTCACATAATCTTACTCAGTGGTATGCACATGGATGTCCATCAACACCTTTCACCGAAAAAGAATACATAATGGGCATGTATAATCTACACAACAATGGCTCCTTATATGATCAACCACATATAATTGTTTACCAAGTCTCGGATGCATCTCCATATGATTTTTACCATGAAAATGACGATCTCTTATATGATGTTACTTGATTACACTTATCATCATACACTTGAGGGGTCATCATGCTTATTCTTCCCCTAGATTTTTCACGTGTCTTGTACTTCTACCATTTCACTCTTTACTTCACATCTAGTCTTATCCATATGTCTTGCACATCTTGATACATTTGTATCATCCCTACCCTATGAATCACTCTTATGCTATGGTTCACACTTGACTGCTGAGGTCTTCCTACACTCATGAACCTCACGTCATACACATGACACATTCCATACCCGGTGCATTCACGACAAATTTTTCTAGCACACATTCTCATACATTGTTACTACCCTATGATGCACTCTAGTTCCATGTTTCATACTCAATTGCTGAGGGTTTCAATCTAAAATGAACCTCATCACACTAACTTACTCTATATGCTTTATGATTTGATGATCATATCTCTCTCACGTGTGTAATTCAAACCATTTCCCGATGACGCACTCTTGTTCTATGGTTCATTCTTGACTTTTGAGGGGTCTTTTATAAATGAACCTCATATCATGCATACTAACACAAATTCACTTGGGGGTACATGAATATTATCACACTCACACTACATTCTAGTCCATCTCTCACTCATCCACAACATATTACATATCATGGTTGCACATTGTTCTTTCTTACTTATACTCGCATGATACATCTACCTTACTAAGTTAGATAGAAACATTGTATGTCATTATATTTTCTATATACACATGCGTGTTCACTTGCCTTCTAGTTGTGATCGTATACTTTACACATATCGTTACACACAACATGAATTCTTGGAACTGTACCTCTTACCAATCCCACAATAGGCTCCTAGGGGCATCCACTTTCATACACATTATAGGTGTTATTGTTTCAATTTATACAACTTCCTCTTCATACTATAACACTACTTTATATCATATTATACACCGTTTGACATATATTTTATCTTTCTAAAATGCTAACAGATGCTTCATGTGTATTATTTTTCTTTCAGGAACTATTTGCTACCATGGTTGTCTACTACTTTGTTTGTCATTGTTTGTCATTATTTTCCATTATTTTCCATTGTTTGCATGCTTTTCCCTATGTCTTGCTAGTCCTCTAACTTATTATGTACTTTTTACCACTTTTGCCTTGGTTGTCCAGTGACATTGTGAGTGATGTCCCATGTTTGAAACCCACTTTTCATGGTCTACATTGTATTCTTGCTTGTTAGCTCACATATTGTCTTATATACGTGTATTTGTCTTTGCATGCACTAACACATGTTTTCAGCCACTTTGTTTGCATGTGCCTTAGTTTCTACCAAGAACACTCCGTCACCCTATACGGAATAAATTTTGGTTCAACATTCACTCCTCCTTTAGGTTGCATCCTCCTTATGACATCGCATGCACCCCAAATGAGGGGGCATCATTGGGTGAAATAGTCACCCCATTTAGCAGCTCATAGTCACAAGACAACACGCTTCAAGACTGGTACAAAACATTCTTCGACATAACAATGGCCTAGAATCGACATGGGTCTTTAGCACAACATAGACACCAATGCCTATCACTGATTAATAGCGCACGGTGCCCTTGACCCTTCCTAGGAGCCTATGAACAAGGGGAAGTTCCACATTCCTTCTCATATCAATAATTTTTTTGGAATTTTACACAACGGCTTTTAGAGGACATGCAAAGTCCTTTAAAGCACTCAGTGTAGTCACAAAATCATGTATATTATACATTATTTATCCCAATCTCATACTACTATTTAGAAGGTTCTTGAGCGAAGAAATTACTAATTAACCCCGTCTTTTGGCCATCTTGTTTTATTTTACATCGTCATTTTTGCACCTTTTCATCCACATGCCTAGTTGGTTTTGTCCATTTCCCATTATTTTAGCCTTGACTGGGGTTCTCGGACCAGTACTAAGGCACCCATGGGTGCCCTGGTCTCACCCGGGTGCCCCAATCCTTTTTAACTTTCCCTCCACATTTTGGACTTTTTCGAGCCGTTTCTTCTTCTTATCTTTTTGGTGGTCAGCCATTTTGGGGTTAATTATGAAATTAGATCAAGAGAACCATATAAATATAAAGTTATGAGACCATAATGAGGGACCTAGCATCACTTACTACTATCACTCCATCTAGAGTTGCATCCATCTATTGCATTGGAGATCACTTGCATCCACATAGCTCCATCATCAAGGCACAAGGCTAGGACATTTGCATCACACTTCATAGGGGGAGGATTATTTTCTATTTCATGCACACATACTATTACATTTTATACATTTAGTTATATCTCATTACTTCACAAAGTGTAAATGACGCAAGTGCACCTAAGGCACGACATGCACACACTCACCAGAACTACATTTGGGTTTGAAATGTAGTACAACACTCAATTTAGTAAGCCCAATGTTGTGGTAGTTGAGGTCTATCTGACCCATTCATTTTTATTCTTCTTTTTTTATGGTTTTGATACTTCTTTTGGTCTTTTAGAGGTCTTTACATTAGCTTGAATTATTAGTGACATACAACGCAAGGCAACGAATCTAATGCGACACAGCGAGGGTTTCAAACTACCTTATGACCCTAGGAGAAACAATTTTAGATATATTTCGCATAACAGGGCACCCATATTGTAGACCAAAGTGCTCGTGGGCACCCCAATCCTATTCTAGGTGCTTCAATCCAGCTAGATCCTCCATATCCATCCTTTTCAGGACTCATGTACATAGTCGTATTTCTTCTAATTTTTCATGTCAACTCTGTGACACTCTCAGATAGGAATCTATTATTCAGCTGAGTTATTTTTTCTTTCTTCTTTGCATATTAGGTTAGCCTTTCCTTTTCTATAGTTGACTAGATTTCTTACATATTTCTTTACTACAATCATTTACTTTATTTACACATGTGCATAGCTTAGATTAACTATCTTAGTACTACATATTTTAGTCAATGTTTAGTTAATCATTTTGGTGAACCCGACTCTTATCATGGATAAAAATCATCCTTCTGAATCTCTAATCATCTTGCAATTTGATAGCTTTGGTCATGCCTTTTTTGATACTCCTATTGATCCTTCTGGCTATAGACCTTTCCCTTCGCTTATTCACCTTCCATCTTCTGATATAGATCATAAAGATTTAGATGACGCTATTGTTGCTTATATGTGTACTATTCATCCTAATATTTTAGCACGCATCCTAGAAGAGGCACATACCCTCCATCTTACCACATAGTTGTCGCTCCTCCCATTGTTGAATCACAAGACATTTTTCATTCGCCTTCTCCCATTAATATCAAATCTCTCTCAATAAAATGTTTGTTCCACCTCTCCATCTTCTCGCTCTTGAACCACAAGCCTCTCGAAGCTCCACGTGACTCTAATGCCACTATTTATATGGTTGATATCGTTCCTCTTGTTTCATCACCAACTCCTGATATCACGAACGCTATGCTACTTTATACGGGGTCTACTCCAAAATGATCCCTTTCTTTACCTACCCCTCCATCACCTCAACTTGTGGACCAACCACCCCACTTGTCACCATTTGAGAGGGCCATTTGTATGATAGATGTAGTTCCTTCTATGTTTTCTGTTACTACTATTGTTAGTATTCCATATCAGGGGCCTTCCTACAATCTAGGTGTGTCACTCTATCATCCACATCTCCACCCCTATCACCATCAATACACCCACCATTCACTTGTACTCTCTTCATGAATGATTCTTATTGGGAGCACATACCTCTTGATACTTCTTGTAAAGCCATTGTATGTTCATGGGATGGTCTCCTTCGGCTTGGTTTTTCCTTCAAGATCTCCATTCTCCTTTATACGATCCACATTTGTATCATGGATCAGTTATTCTCACTGCTTCATATGGACTTCACATTTTTTCATCTTGCACGTTATCATACTTCCTCTCCACTTACTCTTAGCCAATCTTGGTTAGATTATGTTGGAGTCACACTTGATCCTAGTCATATTGATATATCTTTCCTATGCCATTTGGTACTATGCACATTTGCAATATCTCTTTTCTTTGTTACTCACCCAATTTTACTATTTGGTATACTCATGGGTGTCCATTTCCTCCCTTTACTAATGAACAATATGCCATTATAATGTATAACTTGCGGATTCACGGTTATTTGGATTATCAGATAGAAATAATTTCTTATCAGGTTTCTCACGCTGTTCAATATGATTTTGACAACGACAATGATGGTATTTTAGATGATCTTACTTGACCACTTCTTTCATATATATCCTAGGGGGCATCACACCTAACATTCCCCCTCATGTCTAGCATCATTTCATAGTACTACATCACACTTTTAGTATCTATCATCTTTGCATTATCATCACACATTTTAGCATCATCGTTACCCGATGATGCACTCTTGTGCTTCGTTCCACACTTGACTGTTGAGGGATTACTATTATAATGAACTCCTCACATTACACTATAGGCCTTACACATTGCATTTCATCACACATTGTGCATCAAACACTATACATTCTACATTTAGTCTACAACATTTTGGCATTTATACATTTATACATCACATATCATACTACACTTCATCTTACATATACTATATCCATAGCATCCATATGTTCATTATCATACACTATTCATCTTGTGTATTACATACACCTTTATTAGGTTATCTACACATATCTTCTACATAGTCACATACCTCACATCATACACTCGCACTTCTTCATATCATTTATTTTCTACATAGTATACTAAGTATTCATCACATATGAGTCGAGCATTACATCATCCTACATACTACGTTCTAGTCTATCTATGCCTCTTGCATTGAATACTCTACATTACATATTATACATTCTACATTACATTTTACACATCACGCGCATTTACAACTCCTCATCACGTGGTCATTTGTTCTCATCATACATACTACATTGTTTTTGCATGCTGCACTCACCACCCTATGATGCACTTATTTCCTCAGGTCCATACTCGACTACGACGGTTTGCAAATCAAATGTACATTACACTCATGATGTGGCATTTTATCCTATGACATTCCTTGGCTAGTGACATATGCTTTAGGCTAAATCATCACTCACTCTTTTTATCTAGTAGTGGTATATGCTTTAGGCTAGATCACCACCTCTATTATATCATCTTGTAGTGGTATACACCTTAGGTTATATCACCACTCCTTACCATTCATCATATAGTGATATACGCTTAGGGCTAAATTATCACTCATTCTTGCATCATATGGTGATATACGCTAATGATAAGTCATCAATCCTCCTTACCTTCAATCTTATAATGATATACGCTTATGGATAAATCACCTTTTGTTTATTCATCATATAGTTATAAACACTTAGGCTAAAGAATCACTCCTCCATTCAAGTAGTCATGATATACGCTTCGTACTATATGGTTCACACACATCCTTTCTATATGTCACACCTAATTACCACTACCTACACACTCATCACAATGCATTAGACACAACAAACACTAATCGACCATTTCCCGATGATGCACTCTCATTTACGGTCAATTATTGAATTTTGAGGGGGAAAACAAAATGAACCTCATTACATACACTTCCATTCACTCTGGGGGCACATGGCTCATATCATTCCATCCATCCACATCATACTACATTGTCTTGGGGACATTTATTCTTGTTTACTAGTGTGTTTACATTACCACTTTACTTCACATGTTAGATTGATTTGTTATATGTCATTTTTTATACCATCCACACATGCGCTTTCACGCCTTTGTTTAGTTTGATCATAGACACATCAATCTTACATGAGGTATGGATGCTCGCCTCTTACCCCTCCTACACTAGTCGCTGGGGACATCCACATTCGTCTCTTTTAGGTGTTATTGTTTCATTTTGTACTTAGCACTCTACATTTAATTACTCACATTTTGACATATTGGTTATTTCTCTAACATGCTAATAGGTGTTCTATGTGCAGCACTTGTTTTGCAGGATTACATATTTCCATGACTAATTGTTTGTTTGTTTATACTTATCTTCCATTGTTTTCCATTATATGTGGGATTTTCCCTATGTTTTATGTGCACACTTCCTTGTTGTTTGCGCCATGATGGCCTTGCATGTCTTGCGACATCATGAGTTATGTCCCATATTTGCAGCCCGCTTTTTATGGTTTACTTGCTTTCTTGTGTGTTTACATTTACTAGATTGTCTTTCTTAGCTTACACATGTTTTCTATATGCATGCATTGTTTATTTACACTTGTCTTTGGCTAGCCTTCTTGTTTGTGTGTGCCTTGGTTTCTACCAAACACTTTCCAGGGTTCCAGCATACATGTGGTTGGTCCTCTTTTGGGTCTGCATGCCTCCTATCAGCGACATTCCATGCTCCCCCAAAGAGGTGGAATCATTTGCGGGTTTTACATACTAACATAGAGATTCTACACAGAACGGTTCGATTAACAAACAACGAGTGGGTTCATACCAGTCTATGAAACCCCATACATGTCTTTTATAGGACATGTTGTCCTTAGCATTCTAGGAAGAAGTTACGAGACTTGGAGGTTACAAAGGGTGTGCCTCTCTACACTAGTTCGGCCAAAGGGCATCACATCGCCCAAAAAACTAGGATGGTACGAGATATCTTCACACACATTCAGCTGAGTGGTTAGAGCTTGGAGGACATAGAGCATATCCTCCCTACACTTCTTTAGCTAGGGTGGCGTGAAATCGCCCAAAAAACTTGCAGTACATGATATCCTTCTACACTCTTTCTCTCGACATGGATCAAGTTTACATGTTCCATTTACACTTTTCATTTCACGTATTTTACATTTGTGTATTTTACACACTTTCATATACATGTGTATTTTGCATAGCTATTTTACACTTATATACATACATAGTTGACTACTTCATCATTTTCTCCTTGTAGTTTCAGGTGTATGAGAAACAAGCAATCAAATTGGAGGCAACAACAACAACAACGTCAACAACAACATTATGTGAAAGCACATGCTTTACTAAGCATGCAGTACACTACACACCGTAATAGCTACACACACATGTTTTGTCCTAAGTTCACTCTCATCACTTTTCTTTGGACATTTTTATTCCCTAGTTTCCATGCTCCTCCATATTTCTTTTTCATTTCACGCTTTAATTTATTCCTTCAATATGCTTCTACTACATTCTTCATGGACATCATGTACGCATCTCTATCTACTTTATGTTGTCGAGCTTTCACTCACCAACATAAAGTGGGGGTAAAATGTAGTCAAAAATCCTACACTTTAGACATTATTTATCTTGGTCTCATACTATTATTTAGAAGGTTATTGAGTGAAGAAAGTATTAATTAACCCTCATCTTTTGGCCATCTTGTTTTATTTTATTTCATCATTTCCGCACCTTTTCATCCACGTGTCTAGTCGATTTCGGCCATTTCTTGCTATTTTAGCCTCGACCGGGGCATTTGGGCTAGTAATGGGGTGCCCATGGGTGCCCTGGTCCCACCCAAGGTGCCTCGATACTTTTTGAACTTTCCCGCCACATTTTGGACTCTTTCTATCTGATTCTTCTTCTTATCTTTTTATTGGTTGGCCATTTCGGGGTTAATTTCAAATTTAGATCAAGAGAACCCTATAAATATAAAGTTATGAGACCATAATGAGGGACCTATCATCACATACTACTATCACTCCATCGAGATTTGCATCCATCTATTTTGTTGAGATCATTTACATCCACATAGCTCCATCATCAAGACACATGGCTAGGGCATCTGCATCACACTTCATATGGGGATGATTCTATTCTATTTCATGTACACATACTATTACATTTTCTACATTTAGTTATTTCTCGCTACTTTAAAAAGTGTGACTGACATAAGAGCACCTAGGGAATGACATGCAAACACTCACCAGAACTACATTTGGGTTTGAAATGTAGTACAACGCTCGCCTTAGTAATCCCACTAGAAGCTAAGGTCAATCTCGACCCATTCATTTTCATTCTTCTTTTTTAGGGTTTTGATACTTCTTTTTGTCTTTTGTAGGTCTTTACATCAACTTGAATTATTGGCGACATACATCGCAGGGTAGAAAATATGATGCGACACACAATGAGGGTTTTAGACCACCTTCCAACCCTATGAGAACTATTTTTAGAGATTTTTCACAAACCAAGGCACCCAAATTGCAAACCAAAGTGCCCATGGGCGCCGCAGCTCTATTACAAGTACTCTAGTTCAACTAGATCCTCCATATCCATCCTTTTTGGGACTCTAACACATAGTCGTACTCGCCTCTAATTTTTCCTGTCAACTTTGTGACACTCTTCGCTAGGCGTCTATTATTCAGCTGAGTTTTTTCCTCTTTCTTCTTTTCATAGTAGGGTTAGAATTTCCTTTTCTATAGTTTATTAGCTTTCTTACATACTTCTTTATTATATTCATTTACTTTATTTACATTTGTGCATAGCTTAGATTAACTATCTTAGTACGCATAGTTTAGTCAATTTTTAGTTAATCACTCAACATGCATGTTTTCTCCTATTTTTCTATTTTCACGTTCAATCAAACTGGATCGAAATGGATCAGATTTAAACACACCATCTGCAGTGGTGTTTACATTTTAGGAAGTAGTCAAAGGTTGGGGAATAACACTAGATCTTTCTCCCTACACTTTTTTCATGCTTGGCATGAGAACTCCCAAAAAACTCACACTTGGCACAATTTGTGTGAGATCGCTCAAAAAAATCATTCTTGGCATGAGATCACCCAAAAAATGCATTCTTCTATATCATTTCCAGGATCCCTTTTACACTCTTCACTCATCACAGATCAGGTGTGCATGTTCATTTTCACATTTTTATATACCTTTTACACATTTTTTACTCATGTGAATCAAATTTTTCAAATACACATGTTTGACTACTTGTTTTCTCTTCTCTTTTATAGGTCCATCCTTACGAGAAATAGAACTCACATAATCAAGCATCAAACGACTTTGAAAAAATGTAAAATATGACATCACATATACGCTTTCACGCCTAGGGTCATTTTCACTTCCTCTTCTCTAGTTTCCATGCCTCATACTTTGCACTTCACACCATTTCTTGTCTCCTCACCATGCTTTCTCCATCGATCTACATCAATATCACGTAGGCATCTCTTATCTACTTTATGTTATTGAGCATTCACTCAACAACATAAAGTGGGGTAAATATAGACACACAATCATGCACTTTAGGTATATTTCTAGGTCATGATCACATACCACTATTCATATGATTTCTAAGTAAGAAAAGTACTAATTGACCAATGTATTTGACCTCTTTACTTGATTTCTTGTTTCCTCCTTCGTCTTACACACCTTCTTTCCCAAAGATGACTTTTGATACTTCAATTTTTTTGAGTCCTGACACCAAGTCAAACCAAGACGCTAAAGCACACAGTGCCCCCAGTTCCTCTCGGGTGCCCCCGACCTCTTTGTATCTTTCTCACATCTTTTGGGTCATTTCTATTAGTACCCATATTTTTCATCTTCTTTTCAAAGGCTATTATAACTAGGTGTGTTCTTATCTCTAGTTGGATGCAAACTAGGTGTTGGACTTTTAAGTAGATATCTCATATGTAAGTTCTTCTTCTCATAGAAAGTGAAGTATTTTCTTGGTCTCATGTTGTTATCGAGGTTTTGGGATTTTCACAGAGTTTAAAGTATGAGGTAGAGTGTGCTTTTATGTATGATTGGGACTTCGGGCCATTTATGCAAAGTATGAACATCACATTGCAGATGTGATGATTTTTTCCTAGTGCACAAGCATAAGTATTTCTAAGACTGTGTGATTAACTTAAGGGAATTTCATATTTTCCTTCAAAGTTTGGTCTGATTTCCCGACCTTGTGTTGGTAAGGAAGGGGCGGGTGTAGAAACATAAATTCGGTATTTATACCTCATTTTCCCACGTGCACTTATTTCGCCTTTGTCTCAACCTAGGACCCGCCATAATTTATTTCATCCCCGTTTATTTAATTTTAAATGAGCACTTAATTTTCCTTTCACCTATCATGCCCATCTAATTCCTATTAATTAATTAATTAATCAATTAATCTTTAGCCATGCCCTAACCAACTTTCCATTTGGAATGCTTTTATTCTAAATTTGCATCTCCATGCTTTTCTATACTTTTTCTAACCTATCTTTATCCCCAACTCATCTATATCACATCCCTTCCCACTTGTTTTCCTTAAAGCACCTATTTCTTATCCTCAAAAACCCAAATTCCGACCAAAATCATAAAAATCCACCCCATTAGAGAAACTTTCCTTTAATCGGTGGTGACCACCTAGTCATTATCACCTATAAGGCAGGGTTATTCCTTTCCAAAAGAGGATAGAGAAAAAAATCAAGGGTGATTCATCTCTCTTTTATTGCACTCTATGTGAAATGAACCTATGAACCAGAGCATCTCAAAGAATCCTCTAGAACCCTTTGGAAGCTCGTCTTGATTATTGTGTTATCTACATTATTTCTATAGCTATCTTGTTCAATCTAACACCTTCCAGTCCGAAAAAACTCGTGACCCCATTATCGGTCATCCTATCATTGTTTCTACTTACAAGTTGCCTTTTCATCTTGTTTCTCTTTGGCCTTACCTCACTCTGCTATATTCATCATCACCCGGCCTTCTGAGTCATCGCGACTCGGCCCTCTGTAACTCTTTTTCTACTCCCATATCCTTCTCTAGCTTCTACATGTGCTATGTATCTCGCTTCAGTCATCTAAAACCACCTTCCCACCCCTCTAATGTATCCAAACTAGCCTACATGCACCCCATTCACCATTTCCCTACCCTAGTCACCGCCGACCGGGTTCTGTTTGTCCATTAATTTATCATCATCCCTATTTTAGGCCATTTTCTAGTTTCTCTAGCCTCATATTTCCTTTTGCATATTATCTCCAAGCATACAAAAGTCTTTGTTGCATCTAGGTTATATCCATATCTTGAAGGGTTTGCATATTCATCTTACATTCTAGATCCTCACTCCCAGTGTTACCATCGACCTGCCTCTGCATAGTCTGGTCACCAAATCAATTTGAAAACCAGGTATTATTTTATTTACGTTTAATCAAATCAATTTAGTATTTAGATCCATCATAGTTACTTTTAGATTATGTATGTCTTAAGTTTTTGTATACTATTAGTTTATTTGTCATCTATATCACTTTTGTTTTAAAAATGGGGGTTGAAATCCACAAAGGGAGTTAATGCTTCCTATAACCGCAATTTCAGTGCAACCCCCGCATATAAACCATCTAATCCATTTTCATGTTAGTATCTCTTATTTGCAGGCTATCATCTAGTAGTAGCAAATCCATTTTCTACTTTGTGCTCGTTTATCCATCCAATCACATCTAAGGTAACATAAACCCTTTATCCTTTCTGAGTTGTGTAGTTTCTTTAGTAGCTAACTCATTAAATTGATAATGAATGAGAAAATACCTACAACATTCCTGGCATGTCCAGTGGGACCACCCTTTAGGTGATCCTTTGAATATTTTATGCTTATTTTATCTTCTACTAACACGGTTATGCAAGGGTTCGCTTCTTGCTTGCTCGTGTTGGTTGTGTTGTTGGATTGCTCTTTGCCTAAAGTTTAGATAAAAAGGAAAAGCTATATCTAAGTATTCCTCATTTTTTCCCTTTTTCTCCTTTTTGCATCGTATTTCCCTTTCCTTTGTGTGTCTTCATCAAAATATCACACTTTGATTTGGGTTTAAAAACAAAATAACCTTTCTTTTATGCATCTTGTTTGTTCACATAGTTTAAGTAGGGGTTAACTTGTTGCATCTCACACTTTTTCCCACACTACATGAACTTCACAAATCCAATCACACATCAAAACATCATCCTACCCGGTTGAAGGATCAGGATTTCATCACCCAACAGGAAGTCATGTGCTTCCCTAGCCATAATAAACCTGAAACCAAGCATAGATTTCCTTCTCCTAGGTACTTTGTTATCCATCCCTTTTTATTTTTCACACTTTAATCTAAAAACATTTAAAATATATATATTCTTGACTTTCTTCGTTAGCATAAAAATTATACTTATTTCATGCCCTTAATTACTTGTTCCGCAGCGAAGAAAATGGAACAAAACTTTGCTTCAAACAGTTTCTCATCTCAAAAAGCTATCACAACAGTTACCTCATCCATGCCCTTGATTATTTCTCTCATGGAAACCCAGCCTCTCATTAATGTCTCTCACCGAGGACCCCTTGTTCACACTACAACCATAGAATAAACCAACCCATTCTTACTTCATAAATCTATCCCGTCTAGGCCAGCTACCCACCATCCGTTAGATCAAAACCTTTTGGACCTCCTAAATTCTCTCTCGGTGATACTATGTTTTAAGAGCTTCTAGGTTCTGATCCAGTGGCGATCCAATACTATCTACTTAGGAGATCAACTCAACCTCCCCCATATGGTCCACCGATTCAGACAGCTTTATCCTTATCAGACCAATCCCCAAACCACCCAATTTGTAGTAAATTAACTCTCTACAACCCATCTTTCTTGCTCTTCCACCAATCCCTAATCTCACCAAACTACCAAGATAGTCATGCCTATTCCTCATAACCTCCCTCCAATCAACGTGAAAATCAACACTACCCTCCTTATCACCTCTTCGGTCGCTATCTTTACTAGTGTACCTAACCAACATACCCAAACATCACATCCCCTATTCAAATATCATGACCTTCTCACATCTAAAGACGCCTATCAATATTTCTCAACCCCTTTCACAATTGCTTTACATTATTCAACATATAATCCATTTCATCAAGAGTTTCAACTCTTGTTCATACCCACATCCCCACTAAGCACTTACCGCATAACTTACCCATTCTCAACAATTTTACCATGTTCCCATTTCTCAACAACAATTCTTTCAACAACCACCCCTTCAATCACAACCCATGATTTACACTCACCCCCATAAAATTCCTCAAACACCCTCACATCCAAAAATTCACCAACAAACTCATCTGGCCACTTCTTATATGCAACCACCACCTCTCATCCCCCAACAGACTCTTTTGAATGACCCTATGCATGCTCTCATGAATAGGTTAGCTAATCTTGAATCACTACTCTAGATCCAAGGTTTCATTATCATACAAACAAATCTATAATGATCTATCCACCCATCTGTACCGCAGCTTAAATTATATCCTCTCAGACTGGGAATTGTCAAAATTTTCCAAGTTTAACAAAGAAAGAGGATCCATAAGAACATCTTCATGCATTTAGACATGCGTGCTACCTTGTTGGGCATGATCGAACTCAATGCTTTATAGTTGCTCCATGTCCTTGGTCGGTTTCATGCTAGACTGGTATAATACTATTCCTCAATATTCTATATTCTCCTTCTCCCAACTCACACAACTATTTTTATAGCACTCTTCAATTAACATCATGCATAAAATAATGATCAATTATCTATATGTCATCCAAAAATTTGAGGACAAGTCCATCGCAGACTTCGTTGCGGTGACACGGTATTATATACCAGTTATCCTTCCCTCTTCCGCATGGCCGATCTCATTGAGATCTTCTCACATTTGTGTGCGAAGAATATATCTTCTACTTTATAAATCCAATCATTCCAACCTTTGACAAAGCCTTCACCATGGCTCGTAAACTTGAAAGGCGCGCCCTTGAGCGGGGCCATTTGAAAACCACCCCGCTTAGAGCTGACCAAAGAAAATCCCGCACAAGCCTAGCCACTTTTCAAAGGAGGCACGAGAGGGACACTAGAAAGCTACATAATAGACTGAGTGAGTGGTAGTAAGAATTTTAGTGCAAACCTAGAACTTCTGACCAAAGATAACAGACGAGAGATCCATTTCTGCACTTTCTGCTCAACCCGATCAACCACAAATTGCCACAAGGTAGAAGACTCATTGTCAAAGGTAAAAGGAATTCCCAAAACATGGAATCGTTTCTCCTTATCGAATCTAGTGCCGGGGATAGCTCACAACCAATCGGGCATAGGCCAGGACTTTGGTAGAAACCCAATGATTTGGCAAACTAAACTTTAGAGTCGGACGCTTTACGAAAATATCCAAGAAAGAAATGCCTCCTACACATTTTGTTCCGATTCAACTAGAGTGAGAAAAGAGTCATCCACAAAGTGGCCATTGATGAGTTGGGATTGATGATTAGGAAGATAAATGCCTCTTAATCTCCCTTGAGTAGCTCTGTTGGAAAGGAGGTAACCGAAAGCATCCACTGCCAAGACAAAAAGAGTCGGAGCCAAAGGGAAACCTTTCCTTATCAATCGAAATAACCCAACAATAGAAGACTGGTGTCCATTGATGGTGAGACAAGATGAGGCATCAACGAAGAGAGTGCTAACCGCATTGAGGAAGAAATCGCCAAACCCCAAAGCTTTAAGCATGGAAAGAATGAAAGGCCATTCTATATGGTCATAAGCTTTTTCAAAATCAATTTTGAGAAAAACCACCTTCTGAAGAGAAGCGCGAGCCCATTCCAACCCTTCCCAAACAACAATAAGATTATCCAAAATGAAACGGCCTTTGACAAAACCAGATTGTTTAGGTCGAACAATTTTGGGTAGCAAAGAAGCCACCCAAAGAGCAAGAGCCTTCACCAGAATCTTATAGGAAACATTAAGAAGCATTATGGGCTGCCAATTGGTAATGAGCTATGAATTACCAATCTTGGGGATAAATTTGATATTACCTTTATTAATACGGTTCCCAAGAGATCGCGATTGCATAGGCTTCTTGATAAACCTATAAGAGATCAAGTCCAACAATGTGTGAGGCTGCCTTGTAAAATTTATAAGGAAACCCATCCAAACTTGGAGATTTGTCATCCACAAGACCAAGAACGGCATTATGAAGCTCCACCAGAGAAAGAAAATAATCATTGGATGATGCAACAAGGATACATTCATATAAAATTGTGTGCTTGGAGTTTTAATAGAGGCCCCATCCCAAGTAAGCATGAAAGATATCGGACTATGATCTGACAGAAGAATATTAGGCCACGTGGTGACAGGAGATTGATTGTTGGATGCCATAAAAAACCAGTTTTTGAGAAAGCATGACACGATCAAGTCGTTTGAGCACACATGCCGAGCCTTCTCAAAAATTGGACCAAGTAAACCAATTTTGAGAAGTAAAATCCCTCCGTCTGAACCAAGCTTCATGCTTTCCAACGCACCATCTCATCGGCAAAAGACCCAATTTGTCATCGGGATGTTCCACCATATTAAAATCACGCTGCAGAATAGCCAATAAGAAAAAGGCAGATTATCCCCTAACCATCGCCATAACGTCGTCCTTTCCGGACCATTATTAGAGGCATAAAGATTAATAATACCAAAATAAAATCCATTATCATTAAAAACACCCAAACCGCCATGTTGTCAGGATCATACCCGTGGCAGAGATCATGGCAAAAAATCTAGGTGACACAGAAATAGAAACACCACCTTTGCCTTCCAAATGAGAGGAATAAAAATGCAGAAAATTCGAGCAATACACGATAAGGAAGTCTGAAGCAAAAACCAATAATCTTAACCTCTTGCAAACAAACAATATCAATATTACCAATAATGTGACAAGCGTGCTTCACAGAATATTTTCGAGAGGATTCTGTGAGACCTCTAACATTCCAGGAGAGATAATTCATGAAAAGATAGACATGGAATGTTCTTCCTCTTGTCCATCTTACAACATATCCTCTGAATTTAAAATACCAAAACGATTTGACAAAAACTAGACTGGTCTGAAGCAAGTGGCTCCGTCGGGTTAGAACGGTGCTTAGGCCCATTCGGTCCAATGTTCCCCGTAGAGTCCCGAGAGGGGCTCTGGGAGCGACGTTGTGAAGACGATAGAACAACCGACTTCCCAGCTATCTATTTAACTAGAGTGATTTGGCTCTGCATGGCATGGGTATCTTGAACAGACTTGGAAGGAATGCGAGAAGGTTGAGGAGCCAAGGACCGCTTAGGGGGGGGAGTAGGCTGCGAAGCATGCTTGCTCGCCACCTTCTTGTTAGCAACTTGGGTCCAACCTTTAGTATTTTTGCACAGTGAAATGCAGAGACAAAGTATGCGCAATAGAGGGCTTGGCACGTTGGGTTAGAGAAGAATCACAGATACGATGATCAGATGCTTGACAGCGAAAGCAAGGGTTAAGAAGTTTCAAATAGACAATCTTCTACAAGATACACGTGGACCCAACTTGTATGTCATTGTGGTCCCGTAGATCATATGCTAAATCAACCTCGACGCAGACCTGTTTATGCGGACGAGCATAAGAGAAACGGTCAAGCTCATGAATTTTTTTTTTTATGGGCAATTTTGCAATCACTCTTCTGTGACGAGTTTGGACCGTTGGAACGGGCTTGGAGGGGTGCAAATTTGATCCCTCGTATCATGTTACAAGTTTTTATTTAAATTATTAACACGTTAGAAGTATTTCATATCGAACAAAACAAAAATAAAAACCATTTACTAACTTTTTAAAAATGACGTGACACAGGCTGGTTTAATGTGCGCAAATAGCCCCGGCCCCCCACGCGTTTTAAAGCGGACTTTTTGGCCTTCACGTTAATAAGCACGTGACGCACGTCAACATGTTACACGTGTGATATAACACGTGACTGATTACGACAGCTGAGTGGTCTTGACCGGCTGAACGCGAGGAAATCGGGATGGCTTTGGCTGTGTATAACACGTGACTGAAATCGGGATGGCTTTGGCTTTGTATAAATGGGGAAATACAAGTCATGAAATATCAGAAAAAAGATGTCGTCATTGAGCAGCGATATAATTGCAGAGATATTAAGGAGGGTGGATGGCACCACTCTTGCAACTGCAGCTTCTTCTTCTTCCACTTTAAAGTCCATTGCATTCCAAGAATGGTTGTGGGAAGATTTGTGTTCCTCTCTCTGGCCTTCCACACAGACGGGGAAATCAAACAATTGATCTCTTCCTTGGGAGGATTCAGAAAGTTTTATGGGTATTGCTTTCCCCTGCTCAATGTTTGCTGCAAACATCCCACCATCGATTTCAAGGAAGAATATCAAGAGAATTTTAATGTTGCAGAGGAAGAAGTTGTTCATGATGCAGTTCCAGTATCTCCTGATGATATGGTGACGCTGCTGGATATCCACTTCAACAACAAATCAATATATTCCAAAGTCATCTCTGCAGATGGCATGAGCCATTTTCATCGCACGTCGTGCTCCTTCTTCCAAACGTCCCCATTCCACATCGATCTTCTCTGTAATGGCGATGGCATCAATATGCCTTCAATTTTAATTGATGATATTGAAAAGGAGAAAGGCGTCGATTCAAGCAAAATATTCCAAGTGCAGAATATGATGAGGCTCAGCTGGATCATCATAAACACAAGAACAAAACGTGCTGTAAATCTGTCGAGCTGGAGACCTCTGCAAGCAAGGAGGACTTTTCGAAGTCGTGGGAATGAATTCACAATACGCTTTGGATCCATTCTGCCTGCGGATCACAACGCTATGCCTTTGGATTTAATTGCATGTAACATTATGGTGAGATGCAGATCGGCTGGAGGTGAGACCATGAATTTGCAGATAAATGAAATTAGCATACAAATGGAGGATGTGGTGGGAAATCAGATGAATGTAAGGGAGGGCGGTCTTGCAATAGAAAGAGCAATGAAGTGGGAGGGAAGGAGTAAGGAGCATGACAACATCATACAAACATGTCGTCAAGTGCTGGAAATACATAGCGAGTATGATCATATGAAGGAACAGGAACAGAAGGTGCAGGCAGTACAACCCAGAATGATCGATCCACTTTACCTGCTATTTCCGTTTGCTGCAATGTCCGTCTTTTACTGTTACTGTTTTATGTAACTGCAAAAACATTGAGATACTGAATTTGGCATGCTTCCTATTTATATGAAGTTGCAGGCTTTCGTGAGTAGTGTAATTACATTATCGAATTTTGGTGGAGTTTTACTAGCATTTTTAAATTTACCTAAGCCTTTTTTTTCCTTTTTCCTTTTTTTTTTTTAATTAGGTAAGGTAAGGCTTTTAATAGGATCTCATAATTTAATATAAAATATCAGAAAATAAGAATATTGAAGGCTCTAACAAAAACAAGTTTAGAACCGGACTTACAGAAAAAAGCCCCACACAAAAGCTACAGTCAGCACAACACTAATTATTGAAATGTCAACAAAGTATTAGCCAATCTCCCTTTAGACAGAACACGGTGTTAAAAGAATGCAACTCTCAATACTATTAGCTATCTGAGTGTCTGGATCTAGGCCTATCTATCTCTTTCATTTTTGCACTTCTTTTTACTCTAGCACTTAGTTGAACTGTTCTTTTAATTTTGATTTTTTATTGGACACCAACTTCCATCCTTCATCTTCTTCTCCTTCCTCTTAGAGAGCCTCTGTTTCATTACCCATATACACTTTTCTAACATAATCCTTATACATGATCCCCACGGTTCCTCCCAAAAAGCGAGAAGCTTGATATTCCTATATATGACAAAGCCCTAGATTTATCTCATACTCAATAGTTTGAACCCAATCCACACGAACATTGAGGAAAGCTTGATAAATGAAGGTGGTTTTGAAATTCAGAGGTTATTAACAAAAATCCTAGCATATATTAACTATTTTCTAGCTTTGGTAGTAGGATCATACATTGTAGGATGACCAACAAATTTGGCTATTCTAGAAAACACATCTTGTTACCAATATCCCATCACTAAACGTGCCTTCTTATTCAAAATGAAATCCATGCTTCCATTTCTTTAGGAACATCCATGTTTTTCCCAAAACTCGGGGACCTCCATATAGAGTTTTCACATAATCCTACTTATTAGCAAAGGAGATTAGAATATGCCCCTTTTCCATTACTCCAATTTCTACGGCGGCTTTACATTTAAATTTTCAATTGACTTATTCGCTAAAAACATCAATAGTATGTTGGGCTCCAAGAAACTTACCGATTAGGGAGTTTATCATTCTAGCTTGAGCTCTATCCACAATCGTTTTTGGGATAATCAATCATAATAATCCTCCTCATCCTTTGGCTATAAATGCCAAGACATGGCTTCTCTTATTGTTGCATTCAACCTTATCCCGGCTACTTTATCATCCCAATATCTACTATCATGTTCACTTTTTAGAGGCCCTATGAACCCTATTATCTCTTTCCTTCTCCATCTTCGTCACCCTCTGCATCCTAATCATTCATATATCCTACACTCTCCCCGATTGTACATATTTGTAGTCACTACCCTATTTGGATCTCAACCACCATCTAAATTAGAAATAGTTTGTAAGATAGTGATAGGTGTGTGTTAAGTCATTTAAGATTGATAAGATTAATCAATGTAATTATCATTATCTTAAAGAATTCGGTGTGATTTTATTCTTAATGATTATACACAAATAAAAAAATAACAAAAATCTAATGCATCATAGTTTCAACGATAACTTACTAGTTGCATTCATTTTTAGTTATTTAACTTTTGAAGTCCATGGAATCAAATTTTATCCCTAAGCACTACACTTTTGATTATTGTAAATACAATCGAACCTTAAATGTAAAATCTTATTGTAATTGTTATATAAATTTTTTTTTATTTTAATAGGCTTTCAACTTATTATAGTGGAAGCAAGCCTCCACTACCCATGAGTGGATCTAGAGTTTAATATTTCTTAGAAAACTTTGAAGGCTATATACACATTTTTAATTTTGATATTGTTTTGATTAGTTCAATTACAGAGTTAATTCATAGTCAAAAGGTTGTTGGTCCACTACTACAAGGGGGTGTTTTGAGACAATATTTAGAGACAAAATTTAATTTTGTTTCTAATTATTGTACCCCTCTTTTAAAAAGTCCAAGATCTTATATTGAGGTGGTTAATTATAAGCGGGAAATGTGGTGGGTGATAGCGGGAAGACATTAATGTGGTAGATTGTCGTGTACATGGAAAATCACGGATCAAATGTCGGTGCGGGTTTCATTCAAGGCGAGCAAGTGGGAAAGGTGCGGATCTTAGAGGTCAAGCGGTATCCCCAAATCATTATTTTTCCCTCTCTTTTGGTTCATGGGTCTGCATTTTCTCTTTATATGCATTTTTATGGGTTTGCATTTGTATCTATATTTATTGGTTCTCAGGTTAAAAACTGAATCTTTCTAATGTCTTTAGCATGTTGCATAGAATTATTTGTTTGAGACTCAAGTTATTGATGTTGTTACCTCTTTTTTTCCTTGGGATGAGGTTGTCCTTTGTGTTGTCACTTTCGTGCTAGATAAGTTGAAGAAGGTTAACATGTGGTTAAACTTAAGCCCCGGACCCCTTCGAGAAGGTTGTGCATTGCATCCTTGGGATATATAAAGCGTTGTATGGGAAACCGATGAAACCCCATGCCATGAAGGCTCTCATTGAACCAGGGGTATTATTGTGCCCAAACTCGTGAAGCTTGATTAGCGAGCATATTTGTCATCTCTCACATGTCGAAAAGGGGGTATTATCTGTACCCAACTCTTGATTAGCCAAACATATCATTTGTCTCTCTCTCTCTCTCTCTCTCTCTCTCTCTCTCTCTCTCTCTCTCTCTCTCTCTCTCTCTCTCTCTCTCTCTCTCTCTCTCTCTCTCTCTCTCTCTCTCTCTCTCTCTCTCTCTCTCTCTCTCTCTCTCTCTCTCTCTCTCTCTCTCTCTCTCTCTCTCTCTCTCTCTCTCTCTCTCTCTCTCTCTCTCTCTCTCTCTCTCTCTCTCTCTCTCTCTCTCTCTCTCTCTCTCTCTCTCTCTCTCTCTCTCTCTCTCTCTCTCTCTCTCTCTCTCTCTCTCTCTCTCTCTCTCTCTCTCTCTCTCTCTCTCTCTCTCTCTCTCTCTCTCTCTCTCTCTCTCTCTCTCTCTCTCTCTCTCTCTCTCTCTCTCTCTCTCTCTCTCTCTCTCTCTCTCTCTCTCTCTCTCTCTCTCTCTCTCTCTCTCTCTCTCTCTCTCTCTCTCTCTCTCTCTCTCTCTCTCTCTCTCTCTCTCTCTCTCTCTCTCTCTCTCTCTCTCTCTCTCTCTCTCTCTCTCTCTCTCTCTCTCTCTCTCTCTCTCTCTCTCTCTCTCTCTCTCTCTCTCTCTCTCTCTCTCTCTCTCTCTCTCTCTCTCTCTCTCTCTCTCTCTCTCTCTCTCTCTCTCTCTCTCTCTCTCTCTCTCCCTTGTCACAAACCCTCGCAAAATTGCCTCAATACCTTTCAAATCCTTATCCAAAGTATTGAAGACCACCCGAGATTTGATCTCATAAATAACTTCTACAAAGGCACATATATGTCCAAATCTCTATGAATAGCTTCTTTCCTTTGCCAATATCTTTAGGAACCGGTAGGCGATACCTTCAATCGATTTGCGTGGTGCGAAAAATTTTATTACTTAAGATTTCGTGTGGAGTTAGAGCTTGATATTTAAAGGTTGTTTGTTTTTACGAGCATATACCCTACCTTACCCTACCCATAGAGTATGTTATGGGATCCTCAAGCCTATATCCCTAGAGCCGAGCTAGCTCATAGATTTTTGGCGGTTAATTTTCTCATCATCTATCTATCACATAGATAAATAGAATAAAAACCAACTACCCTTAATCACAGATCTTCCACAGTGTAAAAATCACCATCTAATTCAGAAGAGGAGGAAGTTTCAAAGTAATCATGGTGTGGAGGAATAAACTGAAGTACATTTTCCTTTCTCACTATTTAAGTAATGTAGAGGTACAATGAATCAATAAACAAATTAAATTCCTTTCATTGAGATTATATGGGTTATTTCATCTATAGAGGTAGTGATACTGCGTAAATAGGGTGGGCGCCATTTCATAGTTTGGTTTCAAAGAAATAAGTGTATAGTGTTCCTCACCTAGTTATTGGGGTAACATTATTTGCATTTGTTGCATGGGAAAATTTCCACCATGAAGTGTTACTCGTTAAACATATGGTTGTAATTGGCTTGTCAATACCTCTGTTAGATTGGAAAATGAAACAGAAAATACAGTGAGCTGGGGCCACTCTCCACATAAAATTTCGCTTATATTTCCTCTTAATCCCCTACTGAAGTCCATCCAAAGCTCTTTCAAAAGAGGCAGGCCAGACAGACTTGGGAGAAATGAGCCACTTGAATCCAACCCTAGTGACACTAAACTAGTCATATTTCCCAACCATGAAGGCATTGTGGAGCCTAAAGAGTTCCGACTTAAAGAAGATGGGAGAGGAAAGTGAGGTTTTGGATAGCATTGGGGATGTGTCCTAATGACAGCATGCACTCTGTAAGGTTCAGGTGGTGTAGATTATGGAGATGGGAGAGCAGTTCTTCCAATTGGTCACTTGTCAACTTCAACACCACACCTCTGAGTGACAAATATTCTAATTCCTGACTTTTGTGTCCATTCTAAACTCGGAACTATACCTTCTATCTCCTTGACTAAGACTTCCATAATGTGTTACCCTCCCTATAGAAATATCTAAGAATTACAAAGTAGAAAGATTACCAAGTGTTTGGGAATTCTACAACCCAATCTGTCAAACATAAGTTTGATATTATCAAAAATACTACTTCATGTGCGTCAATTGATTAACTCGGATTGTAATTGGGTTACCATAACTTAACTCCTTTTTGTCTCATATTAATTTTTAGAGGTTTCCATAATTATTCCAATGGTAATTATCCTCCTTAAAATCCCAAGATGTTAAGAATTGCTCACTTGTGTCTTGGAATGTTGAGAAAGATGACATTAAACTTATTCTTGTTAATTCATTGTCCATATAGATGTCAAGTCTCTATTGTAGTTTTCAGATTTCACTCTAGATGAGACTGAGATAATTAGTTTCATTAGAAAATGGAATTTGGAGTACCCTCGTCCTCATTCAATCACGAGGATAACTTGGATGCTAGATTATTTCAAGATGAGATGCGGGTATGGGTACAGTATCCTGAAATGGTCAAAATTTTAAAAACTCGGTATGGTAGGCTATGGCTATGTTCCTACAATATATTTTTAAATTAAAAACTATAATTATACATTAAATTTTAAAGAAAACAACAAGATTATAGTCTAAGCAATCTATAAAATATTAGAAACCAACAATAAGCTTATTATGAATTAGAAGCAATCTAAAGCAAGATTTATTTGGTGAATACAAGATTTATTTGGTGAATCATAGAAACATGTCGTCAAGTGCTTTGGAAATACATACCGAGTCCGATCATATGAAGGAATAGGAACAGAAGGTGCGGCAGTACAGATAACCGAATGATCGATCCACTTTACTGCTATTTTTGTTTGCTGCAATGTCCATCTTTTTTATTACTATTTTATGTAACTACAAAAACATTGAGATACTAAATTTGGCATGCTTCCTATTTATATGAAGTTGCAGGATTTCATGAGCAGTGTAATTACATTATCGAATTTTGGTGGAGTTTTACTAGCATTTTTAAATTTATCTAAGGATTTTTTTATTTTTTTTTAAATTAGGTAAGGGTAAGCCTTTTAATAGGATCTCATAATTTAATATAAAATATTAGAAAATAAGAATATTGAAGGCTCTAACAAAAACAAGTTTAGAACCGGACTTACGAGAAAAAAGCCCCACACAAAAGCTACAATCAAGACAACACTAATTATTGAAATGTCAACAAAGTATTAGCCAATCTCCCTTTAGACATGAACACGGTGTTAAAAGAATGCAACTCTCAATACTATTAACTATCTCGAGTGTCCTGGATCTAGGCCTATCTATCTCTTTCATTTTTGCACTTCTTTTTACTCTAGCACTTAGTTGAACTGTTCTTTTAATTTTGATTTTTATTGGACACCAACTTCCATCCTTCATCTTCTTCTCCTACCTCTTAGAGAGCCTCTGTTTCATTACCCTTATACACTTTTCTAATATAATCCTTATACATGATCCCCACGGTTCCTCCCAAAAAGCGAGAAGCTTGATATTCCTATATATGACAAAGCCCTAGATTTATCTCATACTCAATAGTTTGAACCCAATCCCTGAACATTGAGGAAAGCTTGATAAATGAAGGTGGTTTTGAAATTCAGAGGTTATTAACAAAAATCCTAGCATATATTAACTATTTTCTAGCTTTGGTAGTAGGATCATACGTTGTAGGATGACCAACAAATTTGGCTATTCTAGAAAACACATCTTGTTACCAATGTTCCATCACTAAACGTGCTTTCTTATTCAAAATGAAATCCATGCTTCCATTTCTTTAGGAACATCCATGTTTTTCCCAAAACTGGGGACCTCCATATAGAGTTTTCATACAATCCTACTTATTAGCAAAGGAGATTAGAATATGCCCGTTTTCCATTACTCCAATTTCTACACGGCCTTTACATTTAAATTTTCAATTGACTTATTCGCTAAAAACATCAATAGTATGTTGGGCTCCAAGAAACTTACCGCTAGTTAGGGAGTTTATCATTCTAGCTTGAGCTCTATCCACAATCTTTTACGAGATATTCAATCATAAGCCTCCTCACCTTTGGCTATAAATGTCAAGACATGGCTTCTCTTGTTGTTGCGTTGAACCTTATCCCGCTACTTTATCATCCCAATATCTACTATCATGTTCTCTTTTAGAGGGCCCTATGAACCCTATCATCTCTTTCCTTCTCCATCTTCGTCGGCCTCTGCATCCTAATCATTCATATATCCTACACTCTCCGCTGATTGTACATATTTGCAGTCACTACTCTATTTGGATCTCGCACCCACCATCTAAATTAGAAATAGTTTGTAAGATAGTGATAGGTGTGTGTTAAGTCATTTAAGATTGATAAGATTAATCAATGTCATTATCATTATCTTAATGAATTCGGTGTGATTTTATTCTTAATGATTATACACAAATAAAAAAATAACAAAAATCTAATGCATCATAGTTTCAACGATAACTTACTAGTTGCATTCATTTTTAGTTATCAAACTTTTGAAGTCCATGGAATCAAATTTTATCCATAAGCATTACACTCTTGATTATTGTAAATACAATCCAACCTTAAATGTAAAATCTTATTGTAATTGTTATATAAATTTTTTTATATTTAATAGGCTTTCAACTTATTATAGTGGAAGCAAGCCTCCACCGCCCATGAGTGGATCTAGAGTTTAATATTTCTTAGAAAACTTTGAAGGCTATATACACATTTTTAATTTTAATATTGTTTTGATTAGTTCAATTCCAAGTTAATTCATAGTCAAAAGGTTGTTGGTCCACTACTACAAGGGGGGTGTTTTGAGACAATATTTAGAGACAAAAATTAATTTTGTCTCTAATTATTGGACCCCTATTAAAAAAATACGAGGATCTTATATTGAGGTGGTTTATAAGAAGGAAATGTGGTGGGTGATAACCGGAAAGGGATTAATGTGGTGGATGGTCATGTACATGGAAAATCACGGATCAAATGTTGGTGCGGTTTCATTCAATGTTAGCAAGTGGGAAAGGTGCGGATCTTAGAGGCCGAGCAGGTATCCCCAAATCATTATTTTCCCTCTTTTGGTTCATGGGTCTACGTTTTCTCTCTATTTGCATTTTCATGGGTTTGCATTTGTATCTATATTTATTGGTTCTTGGGTTAAAAACTGAATCTTTCTGATGTCTTTAGCATGTTGCATAGAATTATTTGTTTGAGACTGTTATTGATGATGTTACCTCTGCTTTTCCTTGGGATGAGACTGTCCTCTGTGTTGCCACTGCCATGCTAGATAAGTTGAAGAAGGTTAACATGTGGTTAAACTTAAACCCCCAGGGCCCCTTCGAGGAGGCCATGCATCGCGCCCTTGGGATATGTAAAGCGTTGTATGGGAAATAGATGAAACCCCATGTCATGAAGGCTCTCATTGACGCACATGTCAGAAATAGGGGTATTATTGTGCCCAAATCATAAAGCTTGATTAGCCAAACATATCATTTGCCACTGTCTCTCTCTGTTGAACCCGGTGAAGCCAAGATTGCCTCAAATGTGGCAAAATGTGAGGCTCTCTCTCTCTCTCTCTCTCTCTCTCTCTCTCTCTCTCTCTCTCTCTCTAACCCTTGAAAAAATTACCTCAATCCATTTCAAATCCTTGTCCAAAGTATTAAATACCACCTAAGATTTGATCTCATAAATTTCTTCTACAAAGGCTCGTATATGTCCAAATCTCTACAAATAGCTTCTTTCCTTTGCAATACCTTGAGAGCAGTGGCGAGTGCAGATACCTTCAATCAATTTGCGGGCAGAAAATTTTATTACTTGAGATTTTGTGTGGAGTTAGAGCTTTTATTCAAAGGTTGTTGGTTTTTCTAAGCCTATACCCTACCTTACCACCGCCCATAGAGTATGGTATGGGCTCCTTGAGCCTATATCCCTAGAGCCATATCCAATTCATAGATTTTTTTGGTGGGTTAATTTTCTCATCATCAATCTATCACTTAGATAAAAAGAAAAAAACTAGCTACCCTTAATCACAAATCTTCCACAGGTGTAAAAATCACCATCTTATTCAAAATAGGAGGAAGTTTCGATAATCATGATGTGGAGGAATCAATTGAAAGTGCATTTTCTTCTCTCATTATTTAATTAATGTAGAGGTATCAGTGTCACCCAGATTTCATCCTGAAATCTGTGACTACCCTATCCGAAAAAAAAATTGTACTTTTAAAATAGTGGGTCGTTTGTTGTTTTATTGCACCGAAAGTTCTTGTATTGCGTCAAGATAATCCCAAAGAGCCATATTAGCCCTTTTCGCCAAATACCCAGATGCCCAAAATTGTTTTATTCTGTCGTCAGGATTTGTCTGCGGGAAATTTGTATTTAATTATTTTGAGCCCCGTATGAGGCTATTTGCGCTCTGTTTTAACTCTATTATGAGCGAATATGTTATTATTCCTATGTGCCAGAAGGGTTTTAACTTGTTTTAAGTTTTGGGCTTTATTTGTAACTTTTGGCAATTTTTCGTGTTTTTGTGGTGTCCCGTTTTGTTTTCTGTGAAATTTCTCTAGAACAATTCCTTTGCCGGGTAAGCCCGATTTTTGGCCTGGAGCAGCTGGAAAACATATACGCACATTATGCCCGGAGGAAGTCGCCATCGGAGGTCTGGATCACTGGGAAAAAGCGAAGTCGTGCACAGAAAAGCCCCTGCGGGGATGGGCGCATTTTGGAAAACAAAGGATTTAAGTCAGCAAGGAAAAATAAGCCGCGAGCGTGGTGGGAATTTTATACACTGCACTTGGCAGTACTTTTTCCCATGTTATAAAATTCACTTAAGCTGCAGTGGGAAAAATAGAAGCAGCAGGCAGGTGGGATTTTATTGCCTGCCTTGCAGGGTACTTTTTCCCGTGATAGAAAATTCACTTAAGCTGCAGTGGGAAAATAGAAGCAGCAGGCAGGTGGGAATTTTATACCGCCCTGGGCAGTGTACTTTTCCCATGTTATAAAATTCACTTAAGTGCGCAGTGGGAAAGTTAGAGGTCAGCAGCGTGCGGAATTTATCGCACCTTGCAGGTAAAAATTCCCATGGTGATAAAAAAGAAAAGTGACTTAAGTGAAATCATGGGATTTTATTGCCTGCCTTGCAGGGTAAATAATCCCATTGTCAAAGTCAAATCACTTAAGTGGATCATGGGATTTCCGGGGCTGCCTTGCAGGGTAAAGAATCCCATTGTCAGAAATTCTTAAAAATAGAATTCTATTATGCAAAAAGTGCGACCCACATTGGGTGAATAATAATGCATTAAATAAATATTTGTTAATATTTATTCACCCAATTTTGGCACCCAAGCTTGTGGAAAAGTCAACAAAAGCAAAGGGGAATAAATCAATTGGAAATAGAATTCTAAAATTAAATAAATTTAATTTATTTAATGCAGCCCCTTTTGAGAAGGAATTAATACTTTTTAAAGTATTAAAAGATTATATTAAATTCTATTTTCAGTGGCTATGGTCAAAGCACACTGTGAAGCTTAAGTGAAGTGATGTGTGAAGGATTAAATTGGATTAATTTAATTTATTGGATGGTTGTCCTTAAACATGCTATTTTTAAAAGAGAAGAGCATGATTTTTAATTAATTAATTGCCTTTAATTGTTAGGGCAATTATTAATTATAGAATTGTGAAGGTTATATAAGCATGGGCAGCCATATGGGTGAATTATTTAATTCACAGGTAAAGAATTGCAGCCAAGAGGAAAAGTGCGCCCCCATTTGAAGAAGGATTTTGCTCAGGCAAGGTGGAAACAAGGCTAAAAGCTTCCAGATTTGGCGCATGCTTTGAAGGAGGTTGATCTTTGTCTGCATAATTGTTTGCACATGTGTTACAGGAGCTCAAGTGTTGTTGAAAGGATTCATGCTCTCTTTATGTGCAAATTAAACACCATTTTTTGGGGCAGCAGGCTTGAAAAGTGCAGATTTTTACAATTAAAATTCACTATTCATGCTCCGGTGGCCATTTTTGTCTGAATAAATTGCAGGAATTCATTACAGGTGCTTTACAAAGGAAAAGGAGCTTTTATCAATGTCCAATACATTGCATATATCCTCCGAATCTGAAGAATTGTCCAGATCTGCACCAGTTTTGAAGAATTCCAGTTAAATAAGAAGAAAAAGAATTGTTCAGACAAAGATAGACAAAGCTATGGCGAAGAAAGATGAAAAAGAAAGCACAACGAGTCATGCATTGCTTCTAAATTTGCAGATATTGGAGACACGGATCTAGGCTTGGAACCTCTTGCTGAATTGATAGAAAGACTTCACTCATGCGTGCAGGAAAAACTTCACTCATGCGTGCAGATTAAAAGCAGTGGAATTATTCGAGTTACAACTTTTCCATCCATAGCCCAGTTGCCAAAGTTTGTTATGCAGGTGCAGATCCATATCCAGATGCAGATGTAGATGCGGATGCAAATCCATATGTAGATCCAGATCCAGATCTCATAGTTGCAAAAGCTTCTGGCACAAAGGCTTCATCCTCTTGTTTCGAATGCAGCCCATGAAGAAGACAGTGCGTGGAAAATTCCTTCCAAGATCTTGTGCATGTGCTCTCACCTTCCAGTTGAAGCCTTCATTGAATTTTCATTCACCCTGAGTGCTTTCCAGAATTTTTAATTGCTCATATGCAATTAAAAATAAGGATGATGAGTTATCTATGGCCAACCTTGCACTGATGCATGTACAACAGAAGAACTGCAAAAGCTTCAAGGATAAAAGAGAAGACAATGCGAAGGCAAAATTCCAGCTTGCTTCCAATTCCAACTGCTTGCAATTCCAGCTTGTTTCCAAATCCAAATGCCTTCAGATCCAACTAATTCCAGCTTGTTTCCAGATCTAGTTTGAATCAGCTGCATGCAGACATGAAAAAGACAAAGTTAGCTTTCCTCTTCCTTCTTCTTTCCTCCGACAAAGTCAGCTTTCCTCTTCCTTCTTCTTTCCTTCGACAAAGTAATTGAGTGATCAATTAAATTATACAACTTAAGTGATTGGTTTAAAAGCCATTACTTGAAGAAGTCAATTACTTGGAGATAGGTGGCAGACGTACAAAATAGAAGGTTCTATTTTCAGTTGCAAATCATACATGTCATGCAAAGAGGAATTCCAGGAGGAAGATTGCCAGTTGTTTCTTTCCGACTTCCACATGTGCCAGTTCAACTAAAGCTTCCAACTTGTAATTGCCCTCCTACATTCTATAAGTAGAGGAAGAACCTCCGGGTTAATCATCGATCAGAATTTGTAAGAAGCAATCTTGTGTTCTAGACTTTGTGCTGAACCCCTGAGAGCCACTTGTTGCAGAGGAATACAAAGAAGCAGGTTTCCGGAGAACTTTGTGTCACGGCGTACTGTGTTTCTTGCTTTTAAATCTTAGATCTTTAAAGTAAACTTTGTGTTATTTTAGATCTGGATCTAGAACTGCCTTTGCTTTAGAATTCTGTGTGTTCAAATCTATTAAGTTTCTTCTATGTGCATGCAATTAGCTCTGCTATCTACTAATTGGGATGCACATCTTCCTTATTTCTTCTCTGTAATTCCTCTACTTCCTTCTTCTATAATTTTCCTTTCTTAAACAGCTGCTTACTTGCTGCAGAACTTCTTAGTTATGGTTCATGAACTAAGTGGTTAAAGTAAAACCCCTGATAGATAAAAACACATTTATATTGACAAATCTGACACGGGAGCCTCACCGGTTAAATGAGGGAGATTTATCTCATGACTGCCTAGGTTTGATGCTATGCAGAAAATCTAGCCAACAGTTTTTGGCGACTCCGCTGGGGAACAACTATCTTTGCAGATCAAAGCTTTTCTATTGAAGATCAGAGTGTTTTCCATACAAATCTCAACCTGGCTGAACGTCCATTCACCCGATCCGTGAAGGCGCAAGGAAGGACTGATCATTTCTTCCGACTGCAGGAGCAATTCAATTTCAATCATCCTCCTCAAGTTAGAAGCCGCAGATCTAGTCTTTCACCAGGAAGAAGAGTGCACGCTCATCCAGATCCGGATCATCTTCAGCATAATCCGGCAGCTGGAATTATTCATCAAGTCTACTCTTGGAGAGGACGTGCCCCGTTCATCATGCTGAACCGAAACCCACTTGCCCCTGCAGCGCCTGTTCCATGGGGTGCAGCCTTTGGACCTTTGAATCTGACTCCTCCTATGCATGATCTACCTAAAGGGACGAGAAAGAATTTTCCAAAATTCTTTGGAGATGGCAAGCAGAATCCAGATGACCACTTGGCTACGTTTTTCATATCCTGTGGAGTGCTTGCAGTCGAACATGAAGATGTATCTGTCCGGACTCTTCATAGAGACTCTGCATGACTTGGCTGGAGAATGGTTCTACCAGTAGCTCCTGGCACCATAACCAACTGGGCTACTATGCGGGATGCGTTCCTGAAAAGATTCAAGGCAGCCGAAGATTCTAGTACATTGATAACTCAGCTCACTCAGTTGAAGAAGGAGCCACATGAGCACATGCGGGATTTTATTGCAAAATTCCAAAGATTACTGTATAAAATTCCGCTTCTGCTTCTCTGAATGACGAGAATCAAAAGGTGTTCTTCATCAATGCTTTGCTTCCCGAAGTAAGCTATCAATCATTGCGAAGAGCACGTCCTGTGACTTGTTAGCAGCCCAGAACATGGCGGTTGAAATTGAAGACGACCTCATCATGGCTGGAAAGATAAAGAGCAACACTTCTAGAGCTGAAAGTTCATCCTCTGCTACTACTTCCGATTCACTATTGCAAAAGTTAGCAAATGAGATGATGCAGATGAAGAAACAAATGGCTCAAATGGCTCAAGGCAACAACACTACCCCTGCTCGGAATTTCAACAACAACCGGAACCGCATTGCTGGTTCCCAAAGATTAGCAATTGAAGCTGCTCCCAGAAACAACGTGGAGATGAATGAAGAAGACCAGGAAGCTGATGCTGATCAGTTCGAGAATGATGATTTTGTAGCTCCTGCTGGCGACTCCAACATTAATTACCTGAACTACAAATCTGAACATGATGATGAGAAACTTCATGAAGATGATCATGGTCATGCATATGCAGTACTTACAAGATCACAAACTCGCCAAGCTGAGGCATTAGCTGATGAACAAAGAAGGGGCAGCCCTTTACCTTCTTCTTTAGCTCCTAGAGATAAGAATGCAAGTTCTTCATTTCAACCACAGAAAGCGGCTCAGGTATCTGAATCTATTTCTTCTTTTGACATTATTGATCATGCCAAGAAAATTAAAGTTCAAATGTCAGAAGCCGAATACCTGAGAGATTTTCCTGAGCAGTTAAATATGCTAGTCAAATATGTGCAATCACCAGGACAATCCAGTACATCAAAAGGCCTTTTGCCTAAGCCCAAGGATACTCCACAAAACAACACTGCAGTTGTTAAATCCTCACCTTCTGAAAGAGTAGAACCTTTCTATGTCTCCATATTGCTTAATGGTTTCAAGTTAAGCAATTGCATTTTAGATTCAGGTGCTTCTGACAATGTCATGCCAGCTAAAATTGCAGATGCTCTTGGGCTTACCCTGACAAAGACCATAAAAAGGTGCTACTCCATGGAGAGACAAGTCCCTTTAATCGACAAATCAAAGATGCACAAGTTGTTCTGGCAGCTTTTCCTGATAAGAGATTAAAGATGACAATCTTAGTTGCAGATATTCCTGTCTCCTATGGGATGTTGCTGAGTAGAAACTTCTGCAAAGAGCTGGGAGGAGAAGTAAAGATGGATTGGTCCTGTGTGCACATTCCTATCAAAGGGCTTAACCATAAGCTGGAGCCGAAAAGAAGTCCAGTACACGGTTACAAAATCTGAGGATCCTAGATCTCATATTCTTTTTCAGGAATCTGACCGTGGGGTTTACTTCTTGGAAATGGATAAAGATGTTCCAGAGCAAGAACTTCAACCAGAACTAGAGCCAGCAAAAGAAGAAGAAAAGTTTGGACTCTAGAGTTTAAAGGCACATGTTGTTCTTTTGGATCAGGAGTTGGCGCGCTACTAATATCTCCAGATCATGAGGTATTTCCATACTCCCACAAGCTGATGTTCGAGAACACCAATCATATAATGGAGTATGAAGCATTGCTTCTAGGAATGGAGCAAGCTAAGAAGAAAGGAGTAAAACTCCTCAAAGCCCAAGGAGATGCTGAACTTCTAGTAAAGCAGGTTCGAGGGCAAAGTCAAGTCAAAAGAGATAAGCTGGAGCATTACAGAGATAAAGTGCTTTCCGCCACATTCGATTTTGTAGCCTTCTCTATTGACTTCATTCCAATCAATCGAACTCAAGGCAGAGACTTTTAGCATCCACAATGCCTGCTATTCAATCCGGATAGACCACCGTCCATATTCAAACAAGGAAGCTATAAAGTGGAGATGATCTACCACCCCAGAGTCCCTGAACAAACATCTACATGTCTGCATGTTGAAGGAAGTAATTCACCACCACGACAAACAGTCACAGGCAAAACTGATCCAGTTATGGTGATAGCAGTGGAATGATCCAACCAAAAGGTAACAAAATCCCCAAGGGTTTACTTTCCTTAGTGGAGACTTTCAACAAGCATGATCAGTACCTGAAGAAGAAGAAAGAATATGGTGATAGTTCTTCCTCAGAAATACAGCCGGTAAATCTGGGAACGGAGCAAGTTGATGCAGACTTACCTGCCACAGAGAGAAGAAAGGATGAGCCACCACCAGATGAAGTTGATAAGGACTTGCCCAGAGTCTTTGACAAGAAGGCCAAAGAAAGGAAGTTCAAGATTGGAGATTGGGTACTCACGGTGGACAAGAGACATGAACCAAAGGGCATGCACGACAAATTTGATCCACTCTGGAAAGGGCCCTTCGTGATCAAAAGAGTTGTAGGGATGGATACTTTCTTCCTTGCCTACCGGGATGGAATTGAGTTACCATTGCCTTTCAACGGGCAGCATCTGAAGCTGTTCATCAACTGAAGAAGCAGGTAAAACCTGTATGTACATAAATAAAACTTTGTTTGTTTTTCCTTGTTTTGTTTTTGTTTTTGTGTTGTGTTTGTTTGCCTGACCCCGTGCCCAAAAGACAAGATATGAAACCAGAGATGCTGGGATCTCATCTTTTCCCTTGTCATTCTGACAGAGAAAAAGATGTCCACAGACGGAGCCAACTGGTGTCACCCAGATTTCATCCTGAAATCTGTGACTACCCTATCCAAAAAAAATCATACTTTTAAAATAATGGGTCATTTTTTGTTTTTATTGCCTGAAAGTTCTTGTATTGCGTCAAGATAATCCCAAAGAGCCATATTAGCCTTTTTCGCCAAATACCCAGATGCCCAAAATTGTTTTATTCTGTCATCGGATTTGTCTGCAGGAAATTTGTATTTAATTATTTTGAGCCCCGTATGAGGCTATTTGCGCTCTGTTTAACTCTATTATGAGCGAATATGTTATTATTCCTTTGTGCTGTAAGGGTTTTAACTTGTTTTAAGTTTTGGGCTTTATTTGTAACTTTTGGCAATTTTTCGTGTTTTTGTGGTGTCCTGTTTTGTTTTCTGTGAAATTTCTCTAGAACAATTCCTTTGCCGGGTAAGCCCGATTTTTGGCCTGGAGCAGCTGGAAAACATATACGCACATTATGCTCGGAGGAAGTCGCCATCGAGGTCTGGATCACTGGGAAAAAGCGAAGTCGTGCACGGAAAAGCCCCTGCGGGGATGGGCGCATTTTTGGAAAACAAAGGATTTAAGCTGCAAGGGGAAAAATATAAGCCGCAGGCAGGGTGGGAATTTTATACCTGCCTGGCAGGGTACTTTTTCCCATGTTATAAAATTCACTTAAGCTGCAGTGGGAAAAATAGAAGCAGCAGGCAGGTGGGATTTTATTGCCTGCCTTGCAGGGTACTTTTTCCCGTGATAGAAAATTCACTTAAGCTGCAGTGGGAAAAATAGAAGCAAGCGAGCAAGTGGGAATTTTATACACACTGGCTCTGCAGGTACTTTTTCCCATGTTATAAAATTCACTTAAGTGCATGGGGGAAAGTTAGAGGTGCGGGCAGCGGGGAATTTATTGCACACGCCTTGCAGGGTAAAAATTCCCATGGTGAAATAAAAGAAAAGTGACTTAAGTGAAATCATGGGATTTTATTGCCTGCCTTGCAGGGTAAATAATCCCATTGTCAAAGTCAAATCACTTAAGTGGATCATGGGATTTCCGGGGCTGCCTTGCAGGGTAAAGAATCCCATTGTCAGAAATTCTTAAAAATAGAATTCTATTATGCAAAAAAGTGCGACCCACATTGGGTGAATAATAATGCATTAAATAAATATTTGTTAATATTTATTCACCCAATTTTGGCACCCAGGCTTGTGGAAAAGTCAACAAAAGCAAAGGGGAATAAATCAATTGGAAATAGAATTCTAAAATTAAATAAATTTAATTTATTTAATGCAGCCCCTTTTGAGAAGGAATTAATACTTTTTAAAGTATTAAAAGATTATATTAAATTCTATTTTCAGTGGCTATGGTCAAAGCACACTGTGAAGCTTAAGTGAAGTGATGTGTGAAGGATTAAATTGGATTAATTTAATCCAATTGGATGGTTGTTCTTAAACATGCTATTTTTAAAAGAGAAGAGCATGATTTTTAATTAATTAATTGCCTTTAATTGTTAGGGCAATTATTAATTATAGAATTGTGAAGGTTATATAAGCATGGGCAGCCATATGGGTGAATTATTTAATTCACAGGTAAAGAATTGCAGCCAAGAGGAAAAGTGCGCCCCCATTTGAAGAAGGATTTTGCTCAGGCAAGGTGGAAACAAGGCTAAAAGCTTCCAGATTTGGCGCATGCTTTGAAGGAGGTTGATCTTTGTCTGCATAATTGTTTGCACAGGTGTTACAGGAGCTCAAGTGTTGTTGAAAGGATTCATGCTCTCTTTATGTGCAAATTAAACACCATTTTTTGGGGCAGCAGGCTTGAAAAGTGCAGATTTTTACAATTAAAATTCACTATTCATGCTCCGGTGGCCATTTTTGTCTGGAATAAATTGCAGGAATTCATTACAGGTGCTTTACAAAGGAAAAGGAGCTTTTATCAATGTCCAATACATTGCATATATCCTCCGAATCTGAAGAATTGTCCAGATCTGCACCAGTTTTGAAGAATTCCAGTTAAATAAGAAGAAAAAGAATTGTTCAGACAAAGATAGACAAAGCTATGGCGAAGAAAGATGAAAAAGAAAGCACAACGGAGTCATGCATTGCTTCTAAATTTGCAGATATTGGAAACACAGATCTAGGCTTGGAACCTCTTGCTGAATTGATGGAAAGACTTCACTCATGCGTGCAGAGAAACTTCACTCATGCGTGCAGATTAAAAGCAGTGAAATTATTTGAGTTGCAGCTTTTCCATCCATAGCCCAGTTGCCAAAGTTTGTTATGCAGGTGCAGATCCATATCCAGATGCAGATGTAGATGCGGATGCAAATCCATATGTAGATCCAGATCCAGATCTCATAGTTGCAAAAGCTTCTGGCACAAAGGCTTCATCCTCTTGTTTCGAATGCAGCCCATGAAGAAGACAGTGCGTGGAAAATTCCTTCCAAGATCTTGTGCATGTGCTCTCACCTTCCAGTTGAAGCCTTCATTGAATTTTCATTCACCCTGAGTGCTTTCAAAATTTTTAATTGCTCATATGCAATTAAAAATAATGATGATGAGTTATCTATGGCCAACCTTGCACTGATGCATGTACAATAGAAGAACTGCAAAAGCTTCAAGGATAAAAGAGAAGACAATGCGAAGGCAAAATTCCAGCTTGCTTCCAATTCCAACTGCTTGCAATTCCAGCTTGTTTCCAGATCCAGCCGCTTCAAGATCCAACTAATTCCAGCTTGTTTCCAGATCCAGTTTGAATCAGCTGCATGCAGACATGAAAAAGACAAAGTTAGCTTTCCTCTTCCTTCTTCTTTCCTCCGACAAAGTCAGCTTTCCTCTTCCTTCTTCTTTCCTTCGACAAAGTAATTGAGTGATCAATTAAATTATACAACTTAAGTGATTGGTTTAAAAGCCATTACTTGAAGAAGTCAATTACTTGGAGATAGGTGGCAGGCGTGCAAAATAGAAGGTTCTATTTTCAGTTGCAAATCATACATGTCATGCAAAGAGGAATTCCAGGAGGAAGATTGCCAGTTGTTTCTTTCTGACTTCCACATGTGCCAGTTCAACTAAAGCTTCCAACTTGTAATTGCCCCTCCTACATTCTATAAGTAGGAGAAGAACCTCCGGGTTAATCATCGATCAGAATTTGTAAGAAGCAATCTTGTGTTCTAGACTTTGTGCTGAACCCCTGAGAGCCACTTGTTGCAGAGGAATACAAAGAAGCAGGTTTCCGGAGAACTTTGTGTCACGGCGTACTGTGTTTCTTGCTTTTAAATCTTAGATCTTTAAAGTAAACTTTGTGTTATTTTAGATCTGGATCTAGAGCTGCCTTTGCTTTATAATTCTGTGTGTTCAAATCTATTAAGTTTCTTCTATGTGCATGCAATTAGCTCTGCTATCTACTAATTGGGATGCACATCTTCCTTATTTCTTCTCTGTAATTCCTCTACTTCCTTCTTCTATAATTTTCCTTTCTTAAACAGCTGCTTACTTGCTGCAAAACTTCTTAGTTATGGTTCATGAACTAAGTTGTTAAAGTAAAACCCCTGATAGATAGAAACACATTTTTATTGACAAATCTGACATGGGAGCCTCACCGGTTAAATGAGGAGATTTATCTCATGATCGCCTAGGTTTGATGCTATGCAGAAAATATAGCCAACAGTACCATGAATTAGTAAACAAATTAAATTCCTTTCATTGATATTATATGGGTTATTTCATCTATAGAGGTAGTGATACTTTGTATAAACAGGTGGGAGCCATTTCATAGTCAAGTTTCAAAGAAATAAGTGTATAGTGTTCCTCACCTAGTTATTGGGGTAACATTATTTGCATTTGTTGCATGGGAAAATTTCCACCATGAAGTGTTTCTGTTAAACATATGGTTGTAATTGGCTTGTCAATACCTCCTATTAGATTGGAAAATTAAACTCGAAAATGCGGTGAGTTGGGCCATTCCCCACATAAAATTTCACTTATATTTCATCTCCATCCCCTACTATATTCCATCCAAATTTATTTCAAATGAGGCATACTAAACACACTTGGGAGAAATGAGCCATTTGAATCCAACCCTAGTGACACTAAACTATTCATATTTAATTCCCAACCATGAAGGCATTGTGGAGCCCGAAGAGTTTTGACTTAAAAGAAAATGAGAGAGGAAAGTGATGTTTTGGATAGCATTGGAGATGTGTCCTAATGACAACATGCACTCTGTAAGGTTCAAGTGGTGTAGATTATGGAGATGGGAGAGTAGTTCTTCCAATTGGTCACTTGTCAACTTCAACACCACACCTCTCGAGTGACATATATTCTAATTCCCGTAGCTTTTGTGTCCATTCTAAACTGAACTATACCTTCTATCTCCTTGACTAAGACTACCATAATGTGTTACCCTCCTATAGAAAGATTTAAGAATTACAGACGAGAAAGATTACCAAGTTGCCGGGAATTCTACCACCCAATCTGTCAAACATAAGTTTGATATTATTAGCAAATACTACTTCATGTGGTTCCAATTGATCAACTCGGATTGTAATTGGGTTATCATAACTTAACTCCCTTTTTGTCTCATATTAAATTTTAGAGGTTTACATAATTATTCCAATGGTAATTTTCCTTCTTAGAATCCCAAGATGTTAAGAATTGCTCACTTGTGTCTTGGAATGTTGATAAAGATGACATTAAACTTATTCTTGTTAATTCATTGTCCATATAGATGTGCATTCTCTATTGTAGTTTTCATATTTCACTCTAGACGAGACCTGAGATAATTAGTTTCATTAGAAAATCAAATTTGGAGTACCCTTGACCTCATTCAATCACGAGGATACCATGGATGCTAGACTATTTCGAAAGACAGTGCACGGATATGGTTACAAATACTCTAAATGGTAAAAAAATTAAAACTTGAGTAGAGTAGGCTATGGCTATGTTCCTACAATATATTTTTTTAAATTAAAAAATATAATTATACATTAAATTTTAAAGAAAACAACAAGCTTATAGTCTAAGCAACCTATAAAATATTAGAAACCAACAACAAGCTTATTATGAATCGGGAAGCCATCTAAAGCAAGATTTGTTTGGTTGAATACAAGAAGAACACAAAACATTGAATCCATGAGTTCATCTACCAATGCACTTCTCAAACTTGTATAAATCTATGAACATTGTATACTTTCTAAACTGAGATTGAGTAATCTTATAAATATCTTTAAGGTCTTGTCTATTCCATCCACTTTCAAAATTTGTATAGGTCATGAAATATTTTAATTCATTTCTCAAACCAAAGGAGGGTAGAGCATCCTCTTGACAGGATCTTGTCATTATATTTTATATTTGACAAAATCAATTTGTAGGCTTGCACCTAGTGTCAAAGGAAGAGAAGATAAGTTGCATCTTCGGGATAGGGTACAAACCCAAAGAGGTTGTGTCTTCGAAGGATTTATCTCTATGGGTTTCTATTAGCCCTCCCAATGATAATAGTGACTATCTAAGGAGATATCGGTTCCCCGAAATTTGGTTGTACACAAAAGAATCATTACAACAAAATACACATCATCTTCCTCATGATAAACACCAAAATGTGTAACTCAAGATATTTTGGCCGCGTGAATATGAAAGTGATGAATCATATTCTAACTCAAGAAAATTTCTTAGGTACTTCATCTAGATAAATGATAGTAAACACCATGCATATGCAAGTAAGTGGCTCATAAAGTCAACCTTCACACATACTTTTGAACACCAATTTATGTGTGTTTTGTAGTCAAAAATCAATTGAAATTGATATTTAAGGAGTAGAAATGCAACCTTGGGATGCCATTTTTGATAATCAACATAAAATTCAAGTATCCCTTCTTGACTATTATCTCAGAAGCCAACACAACATGATCTTTAAGTTAATGGCCAAATTTACAAAACATGGCAACAATGACACATCTGATATCTTCTAGACTTGGTGGTGAAATGACATTCATAGGTAGTTAGTTTTCTAATACAATATTAGATTAGCATTCACAACAATTTTCATGGATGGAGTTGAATTTGATTCCTCCACTTTCCAATCCTCCGGACTTAGAGATTTACAGAGCCTCTAGACTTAAGGATAATTTTGCAGCTACACCAATGAATTCAGGTTAGTGGAAAGATGACCATGCCTATACAATGTTTTAAAGATACCAAATGTCGAGATAGTGTTTTCAACGCCCTTGGTATGTTGTCAAATCAGTTTGGTGTCAATTATAATCATAACATTGGACAAAAATGATCTAGCAAAAGGGATATGACATTATCATAATCCAATTCCAAAATATTTTTGGCATACTCGAATTCCGAAGCATGGATGGCTATTTACTTGATTTTGATAGAGAGAACGAGCATTATTTTCTACCCCATTTTGTTTTAGTACTCAAAACATATGGATTCTTATTGATAATAGCCAACTAAGAAATCACATTTATACTCATTAGTCTTCAAAGTCTTATAAACCGCATCTTCTAGTCTACCATGTTTGCGGTTGCGGTCTTGGGCGATTTTATTAAATGAACTCTCATTTCATAGTTAAAAGTCTAAAACAAGATTTACCATAGCTCTATTTCAAGTCTTTTTAATGGACCCCACTACCTCTAGTTGCATTTTAAACAAACTAGCTTAAAAAATGTAGTATTAGTCCACAAAATGAGCTTAAGAGGACGGAAACACCATCACATTCCAATGTCATCTAAAGTGAACTCCCATATATTTCTTACACTGGTTAATATATTGATATATCAAAAATTCTTTGAGAATGACATTTAGATAGTGCAACATGTGCACACTGGAGATGATGCAGAGCTTACTAAACCCACAATGCACTCATCAAGACAATAAATACCTCATTCACACTCATACTCTATTTCTAAATACTTGTCTTGGTTAAATGGCTTGGACATGCAATAAAACTTCCTTTATCATCTTAGAATGACTTCACTAATAATTCAGTTTATCTCATTATCCATCCATTGTTTCACATGACCCAAAAGAACTACCTAATCTTGCTTCTTAACCCCAAACTATCATTAATGCTCTTGAATCTTGACTAGGCAATATCATGCAAAATTTATCATTTTGATCTTTGTTGACATCTACCCTCACAGTAACCCTTTATAAATTTTATTCTTAATGATAATATAGTTTTCATGATGAAAAATATCCAAGGAAGTTTCATTTATCTCTATACTTTGCAAAATTGTCCCTATTTTGGTCTTAAGAGAAATGCCCTTGGAAATTTTATGATTGGAATGATTTAGACTTGCCTAGAAAAATGCAAAGGCTTGACAAGGCACCCTTTATCCCCAAAAAGGTGATCCCAAAATTTCAAGTCTCAATTATTTAGTCTTCTCTTCCAATATTTCAACTGCACTTTCTTAGTCCATTACATTCAACTAGCCCTACACAATGTCATTTTCCTCCATAATTTATTATGTGTGAGGTTATGAATCTTGTTGTAGGCTTTCTCTACCACTCATTAACTTTTTCAAAATGTACCTAAAGTTTTAGGACTTAATACCCGTCAAAATTTCCTCTTCCTTTGTAATTTCACCTTTCATATTAGGCATAAAACTATGTTTTCACCACCCTAAGTAGACTGTCACATTTATCTCAAGTTTTACCCACTAAAAATTCAAATCTTGCCTAAATCCTCTTTGTTACTTTGTCTTCGTAATAACTTACAAATTTTAGATCAAAATGTAAGGTTTTAAAGCTTTAAATCTCAAGCCCTAGCTATGGTGAGAACTAGCCTTTGAGAACCATTAAAAGATCATAAATTTATCAAAAATTTGTTTCAATCCTTATTTTCTTGTCCCAAGGTATTTTATGACTTTATATCCATTCCTATTATAACAATAACATGTGAAAATAATCCCAAGACACAAAACCATAAGATTTTTCTTACATGCACGTTTAAAAGGCAAGGTACTTTAAACCTCAGAGCTATAACATGGAGAAACCAAAATATCATTAAAAAGGAACTTATCATTTGTCTCAAAACTAACAAGCATGATCTTCTTTATACTACAATACATCACACACACATTTCTTCTTTGTGATACAAGTCAATATTTATTCAATTTGTTAAGGTATAATCACAATCTTTTAGTTTACCAAATATGCACAAGAAACAATGATGGATTCAATCCTAATTGTCTCTACATTAGAAAAATTATCACCTCTAGCATGTTCTTACCATTGAAAAGTGTTTATAACCACTATTATAAATCCATGACATTGACATCAAAAATTCTTCATACACACTCATGTTATTATACTCCAAGGCTCAGTGAATGAGCATATATACACTCAACCTTCAACTATCTTCCTGAGACTATTGGACAAGAGTGGACGAACTCCCACCATAGTATTTGTGTGGTCAGGATGCTTTCTAGACTATTATTTCTTGGTTTCTACTAGATTCTTCCTACTTTCTTTAGATTACTATTCTGACCCAAACTATCTTTAGGCTTGTTTTATGTTCCTCTTGTTAGTGTCATTTTAATGTTATAAGAATTTACATCTAATCACACTAACTTATTATTGGGTTTGGAAAACTTTCTGAGTACAAATAGAGTATATATTTGAAATTATTAAGTGGATTAACACAACAACAAACTAGCATAAACTCTTTTCATTATAATATATAATGACAAAATATGTTCCTTGACAAGAGGTTGCTCTGCCCTCCTTTGGTTTGAGAAAGGAATTAAAATATTTCATGACTTGTATAGATTTGGGAAGTGAATGGAATTTTTTTCCCGTTATGCCTAAAGCACAACCAATGGAGGACTTTCTAGTTTTTATTGAAAATACCATTAAGGACCTTCTGAAGGAGGTAGCTAAAGAGCTCAAGCAGGATTTTGATGTTGCATTGAGATATGTGAAGCCTCCAAATGGTAACATTATAAATGGAATTTCTTGGCTCTTAAGAGAACCCACTACAGTGAGTCCATACTTGTCTAAGGCGGATAAAGGAAATTCCAGATGTGACAAAAATCTAGATGTCAAGGAGTTGGAACTAGATGGTTGTTAATTTTTGTAGATGTTTTTAAGTGAAGAGGTAATGGGTCATGAGTTTACCAAGTGTATAGGAAGGGAAAAAAATAAAAGGAATGATAACCAGATCATACCAAGCCAAGAACACAGATGTTAATCAAACACCACGATCAATAAGATGAAAGAAATTCGCCAGAATAACTTTACACAAAACCTTTGCAAACAAATGAGTAGCAATATCATATATTATTATGGAACTCAATGAAATACAATGAGAATGGGCCTTGCTTATATAGGCAAGGAATAACAATCTAAGAACCAATCAAGGTTGTAGATCAAGCCATAAATCATGGAAAGAACTAATCATCAAATAACTAGTCAAGTTCATAGATTTATGAGAGAACTAGACATCAAGGATCTAGTCAATACCATAGATCAAGGAAAGAACTATACCTAACAACTAGATAATATCTCCTAATATCTAAATAAATAAAAATAAATATCCACACACATAAGTGGGTGAGGATAAATACAATAAAGGTAAATAATGTACCTAGGTGAACATGAGTTAAGGTAAATACCTACTCTAACACCCCCTCAAGTGAATCTAGGGGCAAAATAGAATTGGCATGTCCACGATGAGTCCCGCAACTAGGTGTGATGAGGTACTCATATACAATATATCCATGAATAAATCTCGAACCAAAAGAAGGAAAGTATCCTGCTAAAAGGAAAGAAGAAGAAGAAGAAGAAGAAGGAAGATGTTCTCATGAACACCCCCAAGAACAACTTCCGAAACCCCAAGCATTCCACGCAACTCAAGGTAGCGAGGTGATGCAAAAGGCTTCATAAAGATGTCTATAACCTGTTGCTGAGTTAGAATGTACTCCAAGCAAAGAACTCCATCCTAAATGTGCTGACGAATGAAGTGGATGTGTATCTCAATATGCTTGGTCCGCTGGTGCTCAATTGGGTTGCGAGAAATGTGAATTGCACTTTGGTTGTCACACCAAAGTACAGTCAGTGAATCCTATGGGAATCCAAACTCTTTCAATAATTGGCGAAGCCAAAGAATATACTGACTCATTGAATCGCTGCCCTGTACTCTACCTCTGAAGATGAAAGTGCAATAGCCTGTTGCTTTTTGCACACCCAAATAACTAGAGAAGAACCAAGACAGAAAAGATAGCCAGAAGTGGAATGCCCTGTCATCAATAGAACCTACCCAATCTGAATCTGTATACCCAACCAACTGAGTAGAGCCCCTAGTGTAGTGTAGGCCAAAGTGGGAAGTGCCATGTAAATATCACAAAATCCTTTTAGTAGTCTGCCAGTGACTTCTATGAGGAGAATGTGCAAACCAAGATACAAGCCCTACTTCAAATGAAATATCATGGTGATTATGGGTCAAGTACATGAGACTCCCAACCAACTACCTATACAATGTAGGATCACAAAGTGGTGTGGTACATGTGGATGTAAGAGTAACTCCATACTGAAAAGGAGATGGACTTGGCTTGCAATCAGCCATATCAAAGTGCCTAAGAAGATCATGGGTGTACTTTTGCTGACTCAAATGAATCCCTGAATCTATCTGAGAAATCTACAAACCAAGGAAATAATGCAATAGCCCAAGATCTGTCATGTCAAACTGTGTAGAAAGAGCCCTCTAAATACTCTGAATGTGGGAAGAAGAGCTTCCAGTAAGTAATAGATCATCAACATACAAGACAAGTATCACAATATCCTCACCAAATGCTTTGGAGATACATTGTATGATTGGGGTGGCAACGAACCTAACCAGTAGATAGAAAAAAAGAATCCATCTTCTCATACCAAGCCCGAGGGGCTTGTTTGAGACCATAGAGAGACCTTCGAGAGCTGACAAACAAGAGAAGAATCCTGAACAAATGCAGCCATCTGCTCCATATATATTTCCTCTTGTAGATCTCCATGTAAGACTTGGCGCTCTTTACGTCCATCTAGTATACGGGCCACCCCTGTGATGTAGCAATAGCAAGTACAAGGTGTACATAATCTACCTTGGCAATGGGTGTAAAAGTCTCAGAGTAATCAATATCTTCAACTTGTGAAAAACCCTTTGTAACAAGATGATCCTTATACTTGTCAATGGACCCATCAGCGTATTTGGTTTGGTATACCCACTTACACCTAACCATCTTTCTTCCTTTAGGAAGAGATACCAAATCCCAAGTATGATTCTTCATCAAAGAATAATACTCAACTTCCATCACATCATCCCACTCCAGTATCCCATGAGCCTTTGAAAAATACTGTGGATCCTCAGAAACTTCCTAACACAAAATTTCAGAACCTGTAGAATGTGTGTGATGATGCCTAGTGGGTGGAAGATCCTCTATGAAAGGTGTTGCCTCAAAAAATGTAGTATGAGCCCACTTAGGCATAGTGACAACATCAGTGGGAATAGGATCCTCAAAGGCATTTATAACCTCCTCATCAATCTCCTCAAAGAAATGATCCTCAAGATGATATGAAGAAGAAGAAGAAGGAATGGAAGAAGATGAAGAATCATGAGGAGTGAAACACTCATCAAACTGAACATGTGTTCGAAAAATAACATCATGTGTATCAGGATATAAAAGACGATAAGCTCTCATGTCCTCACAATACCCTACAAAGATCAAGGGTTTACTCTTCTTATCCAAATCTTTCCTTTTCTTATTTGGCATAAAGGCCCAAGCATGGCTCCCAAAGACTCAAAAAAATGAGACATTTGGCTTAGTGTTGGACCAAGCTTCCTCTGGAGTCAAATTCTCAAGTGCTCTGTGTGGTGTGTGATTCTGAATGTAGTTAGCACAATTAATTGCTTCGCCTATAGATAGGAGGTATATCTCTAGAATGCATCATATAGTTAGCCATTTCCTTCAAAGTTCTATTCTTCCTTTCTACTAATCCATTATGTTGTGGAGTATGAGGAACATAATGCTGGTGAATAATGCCTTGAGTTGCCAAAAATTCAGAAAACTCATTGCTGAAGTACTCCCCCATTATCAGTGCAAAGGTTCTTTATGCTACTAGAATATTGTTTCTCGACCAAAGCCTTTAAGACTTTGAAATGTGAATAAACATCACTTTTGTACTTGAGAAAATAAACTCAAGTACACCTCGAGAAATTATCAATAAATGTAAGTGCATACTTAGCTCCATTAAAAGATGGGGTAGGAAAAACCATCAAGTCACTATGCACAAGCTCAAGTGGTGAAGAAGCTCTCTTAGACAAATTCTTAGGAAAAGGATCTTGGTGTTGTTTCCCTAATGCACAACCATGACAAACTCCCTCAAGACAAGAAACTCTAGGAAGACTATCTACCATACCATGAGTGCTCAACTCCTTCAAATATTTGTAATTGAGATGTTCAAATCTTTCATGCCAAAGCTTACTCTCTAAATCTGCATGAGAAATCAATCCTAAATCTATAGAAGAAGTGTCATCAAAACCCTCAAAGTGATATAGTCTAGAACTATGATCAACAATACCTTGAGCAACCAAGTGAATGAGGATCCAACAAAGTTCGTACTTCTGCTCCATGTGGTGTAAAAGTCACTCTTTTTCCTTTACCAAAATGAAAAATTTGATATACAAAAAGCAAATTTGTAGTGATGTTAGGAACATATAGTGCATCTTAGATACTGCCACCATCAAGTTGTACATCACATTTTCCCTCAACAAAAAGGAAGGAAGAATCTCCAACCTCAATTTTGGAAGAGAACTTAAACCTAGAGAAATAAAAGACTCCTTAGAAGAATTCATGTGATGAGAGGCACCAGAATCTATAACCCAATTGTCTGCAAGTTGTGACTGAGATATTCCAACAACATTAAGTTCTTTTCCATGCTTATTAGAAGGAGGTGGAGTGGAGATAGAAATTTTGTGTTTCTTGACTGCATCCTCTAAGGCTTGCATTCACTTATAACACCTATGTTCTTCATGATTACTACCCCACAAAAAGAGCATGAACGGCTAGACTTATTCTTGGATTTAGAAGACTCCTTGGGTTTTGAGTTGTTTTCTTTGGGTTTAGGAGAATTTTGAGATGGAGAAGGGGTGGATTTGGTTTTACTGTTTAGTTTTCCCTTGCCCTTAGGATTAGATGCAACTAATGCCTTTTGAGAGATGGAAGACTCAAGGTGAGACAATTTGGATTCTTCCCTAGTAAGTCTTTCACAAAATGTTTCTAAGTTAGGCATTTTAAATGTGTCACCTAAGGCATCCATGCTAGAGAAAAAGGTAGAAGAAAATATTTGAAATGGTCCTCTCAACTTGGATAGAATCAAGTAAACACACTCTTCATCTTTCTTATCTCTTCCACTCCCCTTCAACTGTGTCAACAAATGCTTGAACTTGGTAAGATAGTCTATAATTGTTGGAAAATATTTAGGATTAAGAGAGGTGATCTCAATTTCAAGTTGCATATGATCCACCTTACCAAATAAATCCTTCAATTTCTCCCATATTTTGAAAGGAGAGTCACATTTTTCCAAATGAAACAAAAGACTGTCACGTACATAAGTTCCTATCAAACCCATACACTCATCAAATTTGCACTAGTACTGAAATTTCTCATATTCTCTAGTGAATATTGGTTGTTCTGAAGAAGTTAAAGCCCATAATCCTTTCCGCTTGATTATTATTTCCATTCTTGGTTTCCATGTGTGGTAATTATGTGTTGTTAATGGCTCAACATGATCTAATGCAAAAGTAGATGCCATCCTCAAAAAATCACCAAAATAAATGCAAGAACCAAGAAATGCAACAAGACCCCAAGCAATACACCAAGATCCCCCAGATTTTGGCACTTTATAATGAGTGCGTGTTACAATATGGCACTTTATAATTACAGTGCAATTCTCAAAATAAATATTTCCAATGGAAAGAGCACGGAAAAACAAGTGCTTTTGCAAAAAACGGCACTCAAAACCAAGTTACTGGCTCTACTATTTATTTGAGTTGCCTAAAAACTAAGAATAAAATGCTCTTGCCTTCACCACACAAATAAAATGAAAGGGGGCTGGAGTTAAGCACCTACTAGTAGGAATCACAAGATTAAGCCCTCATACGACCATACCATATGACCAAGGGCTAAGGATTTTTATGGGTTTTGCAAAGTGAAACTTACAAATGGATGTCAACAAGCAATCTCCTGCTCTAATACCATAAAAGGAATGATAACCAGATCGTACCAAGCCAAGAACACAGATGCTAATCAAACACCATGATCAATAAGATGAAAGTAATTCACCATAATAATTTTACGCAAAACCTTTGCAAACAAATGAGCAATAATATCATATATTATTATGGAACTCAATGAAATACAATGAGAATGGGCCTTGCTTATATAGGCAAATGAATAACAATCTAAGAACCGGTCAAGGTCGTAGATCAAGCCATAAATCATGGAAAGAACTAGTCATCAAATAACTATTCAAGTCCATAGATTTATGAGAGAACTAGACATCAAGGATCTAGTCAATACCATAAATCTAGGAAAGAACTAGTCAATACCATAGATCAAGGAAAGAACTATACCTAACAACTAGATAATATCTCCTAATATCTAAATAAATAAAAAGAAATATCCACACACACAAGTGGGTGAGGATAAATACAATAAAGGTAAATAATGTACCTAGGTGAACATGAGCTAAGGTAAATACCTACTCTAACAAAAAATACCGATTTATACCATACGTAGACATTCCCAATCACCACCCAATGCAAAATTATGAGGGTCTTAAAACTTAGGCACCACGGTGATAAGAAATTCAAGAAGAGCATGTTGACGAAGAAAAGAAGCAATCTTTCAAGGTTTTTGAAAGAAATGGCTACAAGGGAAACAAATGACTAGGAATTTTTAAAATTCAAGAATAGACCCAAAACGCAACATACGATTGAGAGCCCAAATTACCATGTCATAAGCCATCATGTCATACATCAAAAATATCTCCAATTAGATTACGTCTTTGGGTTTGTACCTGTTATTTTAAGCTTTTTTTGGCTTCTAATATTTTATTGGTTGTTGAGACTTGAGACTATAATATTTTTGTTTTTTTAATTTATATATATATATATATATATATATATATTTATATTTTTACTTTTTAAAATTGTATTGTACATGAATGTACCCACACCGTAGCTTACCCGAATTTTAAAAAAATTTACTTTTTAGTGTACCATACACATACCCGTATCCATAACTAAACAATCTATTGACCAGCAACACAAGACGAGGGTTTCGCTCGTTATAGGACTTAACCAAACATCTCACGACATGAGTGAGATGGATGCCATAGTTCAGATAGGGGGTGCCCCCGGTAGATGGATGATGTGGTGCTCCCCCTTATGTCACACCCTTTATAAAAAAATTTACTTTAAAAAATATGCTCATATGAAGTGGATTTTAAGCGGGAAATGCAACAATGAATGTGGTAGATATTACATGTTAATGGTGTAGGCCGACATGCAAAACTATGTATTATTGGATGCAAAGGGAGATGGTGCGAGTTTCATTCTCATGCATATACAAGAGCCATGCAATGGCAAGGTTCGGATCTTAGGCGAGAAGAAGGATGTCGAGAAGGTATCCACAAATCCATTTAGTTTTTCCTATTTTTTAGGTTGTTTTTCCCTCCTTTGATTTGAGAAATAATTATTTCATGACTTTTACATATTTGAGAAGTGGATGGAATGGACATACCTTAAAGCTTATCCAAGAGAGGGAGTTGTGAAAGCATTTTTGGTCATTGTATATATTCTAAACTAAGATTGAGAAAGCTTGAAGAAATATTTAAGGTTTTTCCATTCCATCCACTTCCAAAATATGTACAAGTTATGAAATATTTGAATTCCTTTCTCAAACCAAAGGAGGGTAAAGCAACCTCTTCTCAAGGCATGGATCTAGTCATTAGATATTAGAGTCGACTTGTTTTTCTCATTTTCAGCAAACCCTTTTTGTGCATACTTTGTAATCATTTCCACCATGATACCAAATTGCTTCCTAAAAATAATTGGATTGATACTAGATACTGGACAATGAAAATAAATCTACTTTATCTCTAATGAAAACAAAGACCTACGATAAGTTTCAAGATTAATTTTTACTTCTAAATGAACCTTGTAACTTATCATAGGTCTTATTATAGCATGGTTTTGAATATGTGGACCTTCTCATGCACTTTTGATTTCATTTTTAATATATTAGATTGCTTTTACTTATCTGATTTCTTCATTTGTTCCTTTTTTCATGTTTTATTGTCTTCTCTGGCTCCAATTGGTGTTGAGTGGCTTTAGAGCAAGAAGGTAAGATAAGATAACATTCTAGTCCTAGATATATTGATAAATAGTTACAATGTGCGAGATCTGACAAAAAAAACAATTGTGTGTTGGGTGTGTTTTTATACATTTATTTTAAATATTTTCTTATATTATTATCATGGTTGTTACTTATTTTGTAGGACTCTATTACCCAATTAACCACTATACTTGGACAAAATGGAAAGTCAGGTACTTTTATTTTCTACCACCTGTATTATTTCTTTAATGAATTGAATCTCAATGAAGATTAGTATTATCATAGTCATGGGTTTTTTAATAATTATATAAAGCTAGGAGAGGTAGAGTAATGTTTCAATTCATTTCCTTTTTATGAAAACAATATCCTAGGTGTTAGTAGATAACACGTAGAATAAGATATAATCATGATAACACGCAAACTAATGATGTTTTAGTTTATGGAAGCATCATAATGGTATTACCCATTTTCAAACCATAAAAATATAAGTCTCAAGTTGAGAGGTAGATGCTCACTATTTTAAGTATATGATTCTTGCGGGAAAATAGTATATCTTCATCTGAATATTTAAATGAACATGTACCAAGATATACTCCAGGGACAGATGAATACTTTAATGAAATGATATATTGCACTTGTGAAAAGTGCAAAAATAGAAATTTAAAGAAGCGTTGACTCGTTGGTATCCATAGTTTGAAGTATGGAGTTTATATAGAAAAGGTATACTATAATGATAATTTAAAAAACAGCTTTAAAATAGGAAATTTGTATATTACATTATTATTAACTAGTTTAGATGATATTGTAATTTATATCTAATCCAAGTTCATAACAATGTTGATGAAATGGCATATGGCGTGCTTGATGATATAGTGACTCTCACGATGAGGAAGAATACACATATATCGGTGATACCACTTCTCAATTAAATGAAGATTGGGTGAATGAATTTATAAAAGACTTCTACACATATGCTAAAGAAGTTGATGATTCACCCCTAACTCAACTTACTAGGACACCTCTTTACCCAAATGCAAATTTATGTCAGATATCGGCAACACTTATGTTATTTTTAACTTTAAGGTTATCCATGAAATGAAGAATACATGCTTTATCGATATCTTGAGGTATATTTTAAATTCCTCTAAACTATATCTCTCAATGTCATTCAATTTTTTAATATTGTGTACAATGAATAATATAAATATATTTTTTTGTTTCATGTAGAATTTTATGCGCGATAAGATACTTCCAAAGGAAAATAAGATTCCTCATTCACAAAAGGAAGTATCTTCAACAATGAAATACGTTGGGATGGAGTAAAAAGCGTATGATGCATGTATAAATGACCTTATCCTATACTATGGTGAAAATGAAAATTTACAACAATGCCTAATATGTCAAACCAATAGATATCGTGAAGATCAAGTGTCTAATAAATTTTCCTATAAGGTTCTACGCCACATTCTAATAACATCGAGGTTTGAGAGGATGTTCAAATGTAAGGATTTGACAAGATTTATGGACTATCATGCAAAGTAGGAAAGAGCCAAGATGGTGTCATGTGTATGGTGGATGATAGAAAAGATTGGAAAGATCTTGGAGAAAAATAGACATATTTAATAAATGATTCAAGGAATGCAAGACTTTCATTGAAATGGATTGTGTCAATAATTTCAGAGATCTTAAAACAACATACTCTGTTTGGTTGGTTTTCCTTATTAAAAATAATTTTCCCCCTTGGATGGAAATGAAAAAGGAGCATGCAATACTAATTCTAATAATATCGTGTACATGAACTTCTTAGTGTTATTTTTCTTGAACATGATGTATATTTACATGAAGAAGTTTTAAATTTAATTCACATCCTATTCATAGGAATACACCAAGTGAAATATATGGACACATACATGGAGCCTCTCATTGATGAGCTATGTGAATTATGGAAGGGTGTCAATATGTATGATATATCAAGAATGATAGAATCTTCCTTTTTCATGTAATACTTATGTGGACAATTCATGATGCTCTGGGGCTCTTTGTGGGTTGTGGTAATCTATTTATCATATTCATTTGTAAACATTCTATTATATAACTTCCCATCAACTAAATATGGTTTGAATACTAATTTTTAGGCCTATAGACTAAAGAGAAACATGGTTATCCATCATGTGGACCAAAAAAATGTGTCTAGGAAATCAAAGGTTCTTAAAAAATTATTTATGATGAATATAGGCACTTCTTACCTCAAAACCATTTTTATTGCATGCATGAGAAAAATAAGTTCAATGGAAAGGAAGATGAAAGGAGGCGCCAAAAATGATGAACCTTTTGAGGTGGAAATCAGCATATGAAAAAAGGAAGGGAGAGGTCATCCATTGGTAATGAAAAGACTATCTAAGTTTTATAAGTTATACTATTACGAGCATCTCCCAATAGCTCATCTATTTGATACAATGCATATTGAAAACAATGTGGCAGAGTGCTTATGGAAACATCTAAAGGGAACCAATAATGAAAACTAAATTAAATTAAGGAAGAACCTTCAAGTCATCAATATGATGCCAAACATGTGGTTACATGAAAATAACACATATGATCATGCGCTATGGGTTCTTACATCGAGGAGAAATAATATATGTTTGATACTATGAGTGCCTTAAGATTTCCAACTAGTTTTGGTGCGACATTAAAAACTGTATTCACAATAAATGGTTCATATTTTTCGTAATGAAAACACGTGATTGGCATAATTGGATAAAGGTAATCATGATATGCTATATTTCTTGGTAGTATAATTGAAATTTTCAATATATTAGTAATGTAGAAGATAATATAGTTTAAACCCTATTTTTGATGTTGGTGTAGTATATGATTCCTACAAAGCAATACAAAGCACTTTTAACCATGACATTGCACAAACAATTTACAAATTGTCCAAATATTTGAGGTATTCTAAACCATAATTTGTTATTCAATAAAAATTTTCCTTCTATAAATATCATTTTCAATGTCTTTATAAATATTATCACATATATTTTGCAAATATTATAATTGGTGATATGTTAATGCTTGTTACTAAAATTTATAGGTGGGTCTCATCTAAAGGGATACATCCAAATGAGTTGAACTATTAGAAGAGGAATGTTGTACTTTTGATACATGTGTGACATTCAAATGTGTTTCCCTCCAAGTTTCTTCAATTCTCAAGAGCACTACCTTATACACCTGGTAAAGAGATTGAACAATGTGGACCCATCCATCTTAGGACAATGTGGCTTGTAGAGATATATATGAAGGTCCTATAACGTTTTTGAGGCAAAGAACTCAACCTAAAGGTTCCATGGTTGAAGGATACATGGTTTTTCAAACCATGGTTCGTTTATCTAAGTACTTTTCTCAATTGCATCCGGATGATCCAAGATTATGGGTGATCCAAAACCTCAATCCATTATAAGAAAACTAGAGGGTCAAGGAACTTAAAAGAGCATAAAAGGTATTCTTAAATGTTAGTAGTAGTTTTTAAATCTTAAGTATTGTATGATGTATCCTTTAAAGAATGGTTAAATCAATGATTATTTATACTTTCATTGTAGATGCTAAGGAGTGGGATTAATTTCATTTCTATGTTGCGTACAACTCTAAATTTATGTTAGAATGGATGGAGAAGTATGTTGAACAAAATAAAATAGAAGATTAGAAGGCATGGGCTGATATATATAATAGACATGGTCAAAAAGTCTAATAGATGACTTCATGCATGCCATAAAATAAAATGGCCAAATAGATGCTCATGGAATTAGCTAAAGATAAATATTAAACATGAGGAAGCCAAGGGAATTAAGGGAGTGACAACAAAACAAGTAGATTTCGTTAAAGGATCTAGAAATGGGGAGGTAATAGACGAACTACTAAAGTATTATGATGAAAATTGTTTTATTTGAATATTTTTTATCATCGAAACTATTTAGTTAACCTTTTGTGTCCTTGAATCTAATTGGATAATATGTATTTATGAATTTAGATAACATAACATATTACAAAGTAATGTGGATTAGCGGTCATCATTTTTAATCAAGAAGATTGATGAGAAGGAAAAAAACTATTGTATAGAAATAGAGTATACATAATACAATTTGATATATTTTCTAGAAATAGAGTATTATGCATTATTATTTTTTAGAACATACCATATAATTTATGAGTGGATTGCTAATGTTTTTCTCTCTATGTCAATGCATACATTGCACATGTTTCCTTATTTCATTAAATGTTTCCTTATTGAAAATATATGAAGATGCACACCTTTTGGTCCTTTTGAATATATATTTTTTAAACATAAAATGAAATGGAAATTTAGTATTGCATATGTTATTATTCATTTGTTAGTGAAGTTTTTCAATGTTACATGCAACTTTGAAGTATTTTTGACTATTAATAATTTTGTTTTATGATATTTTGTGCTTCTTCAACAATGTGCCTAAAGGGTTATCTTGGAGGATTAACTCCAACAAGAATGCATCTTGTTGGCATGAAGGATCATGGCATGCCCTCTAAATATGCACTAGAAAATCCTAACATGAGACGGTCACCAAGAATTAAATCTTGTACCATGCTTTCTACATCCAACATTGAAACTTTTAGTATTGAAATTCTGTCAAGCATGCCAACACATAGGACAACACCAGAGTTAAGGAGTAACCCTTCACGTGTTAGTTCTCTTTGAATTCGTCCTCCAACACCATAACATGTTTCCTTGACAAGTCTCATAGAATCACAATCCAAAATTTTAACGTTTCTACCAGACACTCATGAATGTTTTGAAGTTGAACATGAAGTAATTTATCAAATTCATGCATTGGAGTGTGCATTGTTAGAAAGTATAGGTCTTACTACACCTAAACATGTATGCTTATGATAATTAAATATTTCTAAAACAAACCTAACAACAGTCCTAATTAACATTCATGTGCTATAAAATAGTCATAACAAAAAGAATTCATATTACATGGTTTACAATAGTCCTAACAAACATTCATGATCTATACATGCATGAATAAAATGGCATGTTCCCTAATGCACCTATAGGGGAAGCTCTGCGACCCCTACGACTGCAACAATATCCACGTTGAACACAAAAGGAAAGAAAGAGGTTAAAATCTTGTTAACCTTGGATGGAAATATCTTAAAAGATGAAATGGGGTCAAAAAATTTCCAATTTCTATTTCATTGTGCAGAACACCTATTTGGAAATACCATACAAGTGGATTAGAGAAATAAAACCAATTCTAAGAAAGATGAACTCTTTTAAGATGTCATAAAAGAGTTTGGAAATCTCATTTTAACAAGGATTTTGTAATGGATAATGCATGGAAATTCATTCATTCTAAAAGAGAAAAAATAAGGTCTAAGATAACAAATGACTTGAGATATCCCTAACCATCTTGGCTCACTAACAAAGCAACATAGGATGAGCTTATTAAAGATGAAAATTCAATAGAAAGTCCTTCAAAAATCCAAACTACATGCCATCTGCATGAGAAGGAGGTAAAATATGCCTTCGAGATACAATAAAGGATACCCAAGCTAGGGTGTCAAGTATTGGGTCCCATAAATTGGGGTCGGGTGGGTATAATAGTATTTTGGGAGCTTGGTAAGTGAATAATTTCATTTTATTTTTATTTTTTTGGTAAGTGAGTTGAATGTATTTGATGAGAAATGATACTTGATAAATTAAAATATCTTTGTACACTTAGGTTCACAAATTTTGAAAGGAAACTTCAGATGAAGATCTGAAATATGCTTTATTGCATGGTTCCCAAGGCCTCCGACAACATATGATAGATCGAGGGGATAAATTGGTCATTGAATATGAATCTAAGGTAAGTTTATTATATTATTTGATGACATAATAAACCATTTAAGTATTGGTGTTGTGGTAATTTAATTAACTAAAGTATGTTGTTTAATATAATGCCCAACAATTAAACTCCTTAAAGGGTGCAACTTATAGTGAACATGAAGAGGCCATAGAAGGATGTGATGATTTTATTGTTGAACAAAATGAATCCATTGGGCTTATTGCAACTCATCTGGAAAATAACCCAGAAATCCAATAGATAAGAGTTCATGATGATGATGATGTTCAACATGATTATCATGTTGTACCATCTATTATAGTTCCTCATCAAAAGTGGATAAAAAAGAATAGGTTTTTTTCCTATTCGGCTAAATATAATTAAATGACTGTTTTTAATGACTTATTAACTATTTCATTACAAATGAAAAACATAATTGACCATGGTTTTTTTGCAGGAAAACATTTAAATTTAAGTATACCAAGGTGAACTTGTAAAATTCTAATTTTGTCGAACTTTATTCTCATCGAACATGAACTCAAATTTTATCTATTATTTTTTGTGTTGGAAGTTTTTGACACAATTTTGAATTATTTTATTAATGTGTGTATATATACACACACCCAATGAAAGTAGCAGACAAAAAATTCTCTCCACTATGTCCCTCGACATATTTATGCATTTTTTCAAAAAATAGAAATGATAGAAAAAAATGTTCAAACTAAAATACGTTTATTTCCCTCAAAATGTATCCCTTGGTGAACTTGAACTGAATTTTATCCTCCTCAAACATAAATACAACCTCAAACCTTGTGACTTCATTAGACTATAAGATATAGATTCCCTTCCACATACATACATTTGAATTGCAGTAAAGAGGAGACCCACATTACTGTGTTGGTTATAATTAATAGGCCATGATTAGGATCTCTAGATGTACACCAAAAGAACACAAAAAGGGATGATAAGGTTGTTTTGGGTCATCCAAATTAGACACTTTGTATTGCTTAGGCAATGGGCTTTTTGCTTAGCTTAATGATATTTCACATCATGGATTCTCCAAGATTTAGGATTTGGTATTCTAGAGTCTACCTTGTGTCCAAAGTGGGGCCATTAGGACTATACTGGGTATTTGTTGGTAATTAGGATTTCTCTTTCTACATTTTTTTTCCAATTCAATAACTAGATTTCTTATAAGGCCACCCACCCAAATGGAACAAATGGATACCCATATTGAAAATTTTAATTATTTTTTTTTATAGTTTACAAGATCAGTTCCAATAGATAAATTTGTAGCATAGGTGAGCATAGAGATTGAAAATTTGAAGTTTATTTTTGTTTGACCAAAATATATAGTTTACAAGATCAGTTCCAATAGATAAATTTTTAGCATAGGAGTTATGGGTGATGGAGATCACGGTGTATTTTTGGATAGATTGTAATGAATAATTGGAAAGACTCAATTAATGCACCCTACAATTAATTAAATGCACCAAGCTTCATCCTTTCTTAATCTTACAAAATATTCTCTCTCTGAAACTTTACCCAAGACTTTTCTCCATTTAAATGCACCAAGCTTAATCCTTACATCTTATTGATCGACATATGATAAATTCACAGGATAATTTCCTACTTTTGCTCAAAATTTTCTTGAGCTGACATCCCTTAAACTTGTTGTTAATCCATTCAGTCCTGGAAAAATACCACAGCAACTCATGAATTTTAAGAAACTCAAGGTGCTCTACTTGGCTTACTGTAATTTGGTAGGAGAAATCCCAAGTTTTATTTTTAGTTTCACAGATCTGGGTCTTCTTGATCTCTCTGCCAACAACCTAAATGGATTTATTTCAAAGGAAATTTCAAACTAGGTAAGCTCTATAAACTAGAGTTGTATGGCAAGAATCTCTAGAGTTTTCTTAGGCTACTCTTGTAAAAGATATTTTTGTATCCGTGAAATATTGTATCTACTTTTATAAACATGAATGGTGGTGCTAGAAAGTCCACATTTATCTTAATGTGCAACTTCCTCATATTGAAGTTTGTTTACTTTGTAGGTCTACAAAGCATATATTATGATGAATTTGTGAATTATGTAGGTCATGGAATGGAAAGGTAATATTTTATTTATCATTAATCTCTAAACTTTAGTTAAATTTGTGTTCGAGTACATGAGGAGTGGTTGGATATGGATTCTAATTTTTATTTGTGTTCTTTATTAATCAAGGACATTTCATCCAACATTTCCCAACAAATGGGGATCCTAATTTTGATGTTAAAAGGGTGAAGCCTCCAACAAGAATTCCAAATTCCATTCTTGTTGCTAACCCAGATGGCTCCTATGTTTTTCCTAGTGGGGTTGTTGATGTGTTGAGGCACAATGAGTAAGTTTTAAAATTAAAATATCCACTTGGTGACTATAGAAATTAAAACTTGATTGGCATAATATTGCATGTTTGTGGTTGTTCCAAATTATGGATTGCTAATAGATTGACATGTGATGCAGAGCTACTTTTGACAAGGAAGTTGAGGGTCTTCCATCTAGTCATTCTATTGGTGATCTTCCATATGAATTGTATTTCCCCTTATGTACAGAAGTAATGAAGGATGTTGTAGACTCACCAGTAAATTTTATTTCAAGAGCTATTGCAAAAAATGTATGATAATTGGAGAATTTTGCAAATACATTAGTCTTGTGTCATTTTAGCATGTGATACATAGCCTATAGCATATGTTTGTTTTTGGTAGCACATGGATAAATAGTATGTAATATTTTAGTTATTATCATTTTAATCAGGCATTAGGGACCATATTTTATCAAAATCAAAGTGTGTATGCAAAGAAACAAATATCCTTACAGATGATCTCTTACCAAATATGACTCTTCATAATACCATAAACTGAATTTTGAAGACCACTACCAACAGAATGCACAAAATTATGGCAAATGGCTACAAGTTCAAGCTATATCATTCGAGACCATTGTGTAAAGGAGTAAAAGAGAAGGGTAAGTGCACCAAGTTGGGGGGCCAAAAGGGGTTCTTAAGTGGATGCATTTTTCTTAAAAATAAAAAAATTTCAACTTGTACGAGTTTTTTGAAATAGTTACTCTCAAAATTGGAAGATGTTGTATAAACATGAATCGTAGCTCTTCTGCTATTAGAATGGATAAAAATTTGACATAACTTCCTGAAGTTTTAAAAATAAGCATAAAAATAGGGAATGGCTAAGAACACAAAGGGGTTATCAATCACCTAGTAAATATTTCTTGTTTAGTTATGAATGGGAGTCTGTTGGCCTACGACTTAGTGACATTCCATTCATTGATAATTCCTTCTATAATAAACTCATGGATGCTTTCAAAATTTCCTTCAAAAAGATAGGGGTGGTCATCAAGCCTAGTGAAGAGTGTGATGTGATTTCCAAAGAACTTGAAATTCATACAGATTTATAGGTCATAACACAAATTTACAAATATCTATATCATTATAAATGGAATCCAAATAACGGTGTCTCCCTAAAATATGAGCCCTAAACCCTCAACCCTCAAACCTAAACCCTAAATCTTAAACCCTAAGCCTTAAACTCAAAACCCTAAATCATAAACCGTAAACCCTAAAACCCGAGCGCTAAACTATAAACCGTAAACCTTCAACCTTAAACCCTTAACCCTAAACTATACACCCTAGACCCTAAACCCTAAACCATAAACCCTTAACCCTTAACCCTTAACCCTAAACTCTAAACCCTAAATCTTAAACCCTAAGTATAAAGCCTAAACCTTATTTTTACTAACCATAACCCTTTCCAAAACCCCTAAACCTTAAACCCCGAATGTTAAACCCTAAACGATAAACCCTAATCATGAGCCATAAACCCTAAACCCTAAACATTAAACCCTAAACCCTAAACCATAAACCCTCAAACCTAAAACCTTAAACCTCAACCCTAAACCTCAAACCTAAACCATGAGCCCTAAACCCTAAACCCTAAACCTTGAACCCTGAACCATAAATCCTAAACCCTAAACATTGAGCCCTAAACCTTAAACCTTAAGCTCGAACCCTAAGCCCTAATCCCTAATCCTAAAATATAAACCCCGAACCCTTAAACATGAACCCTCAACCCTAACCCCTAAACACTAAACCCTAAACCTTGAGCCCAAAACCCTCAATCCTAAACCCTAAACCCTCAACACTAATTTATAAACCCTAAGACCTAAAGCCTTGACCCTAAACCCCAAACCCTGAGCCCAAAAACCTAAACACTAAACACTAAACACTAAATCCTAAACCCTAAACCTTAAACTCTTAGCCCTAAACCCTCAACCCTCAACATCGTGTGCCCCCCACGAGCCCTAAGGAGGAGGCACATTACAATCACCTCATTTTTTCCATAGGATAGGAATCTCATTCAAGGAGCAATCCTCTATATATAAAGTGAGGATCTCATTTTAGTAAAAAGTAAACAAGCATTATAGAATTGATTCGTGGTCACTACTATGAATTATGGACCAAATTTAAAAATTAGTACCAATTCAAGTAGTGGTAGGGTCAAAATCCAATCCACAAGGTCAAAAACCTACAAAACGACTATATGTTTTCACAAAACAAAGACCGACTACAATATATATGGCTTGAAAGTTTTAGGTCATTGTTGAAATTGAAAATGAGTAAGTACTGACCAGATTAGATTTTGAAAAACTATCTTCTAGATTATAACTATCAAAGCTACGAGACCACTTCCATCAAGTGCAGAGTGACCCTAACTTCTTATATTTACTAAAATAAATTTAAAGTACAATAAATAATAAAATAAATCTTATACTTCTTGGATCTATCTACAGAGTGACCCTATATTCTACTTAACATTTATTTTAATAAATATGGCTCCTTCAAGCCCTCTTAAACTTCATACAACCCAAAATGCGTTGGATTTTAAGCATAAACATGTATGTGTTATAACGCATACACATTTTAGGTTCATGAATTCCCGAACCTAAAAAAACATAACGCGATCACGTTATTAGAAAACGTGATTGCATTTAATTCATTTTCTTTTTTTGTCCACTTCCTCCCCCAAACTTGGTGCACTTACCTAGAAGCTAATAGTTTACTTTTGGTTATCTAATAAGAAAAATTCTTTCTATCACCAATATGGATACGACTCGCTACCCCAAGACCAAGGTTCCATTACCTTCTCCTTGAGGATGTGCAAAAGAGGCACAAACAACACCTTCAAAGCCGATGTGCCATATTTAAAGGAAGGAAACATCGGTTAAAAAAAGACACTGTCATTTTCCATACCATTCTTCATAAAGGAATCATTCTGCAAAATCTCTAGAGAAATTAGAGGAAACACAAGATTTTATGAGCACAAAATATCTTTTGTCATAGGTAAGTGCCCCTATGGTTGGGGAAGAAGTTCAACAAAATCCTCTAACTTCCCACCATGGTGATCCGTAACTATGATTGGAGCATGTATTTGAGTTTGGGTTCTTGTGGATCTATATGGTTAAGTATTCATTCTACCCAAAGTAGTCAGATATTGTGCCCAAACAATTGTTTCTTATGTACTTTATAATTTTCTTATGCATCTTCAGCAAAGAAGAAGAAAAGGAAGAATCTCAAGTTCGGCAGAACTTCCTTCATGTAATACTTCTTTATATAGTTTTTAGCAATTGAAATTTATGTATTGGTACATGGAATTGGTGTATTTTTTTAATGTTATATCTTTAAATATCACTTCCTTTCTGACTTATAGATTAAGTATTTTATCAAGCATTAATGCTTGTTGGATTTATTTTGTGTAGCAGATGAGACCCAGTGCAAAACAACTCAGGATTTTAGGGTCGAAGGCCCTATGATGCCTTATGCTCCCACTACATATAATCATTAATGGAAACAATGGGGTGCAGATGGCTACATCGCATTTGGTGGAAGTGTTGTTCCATACATGGGTTATGGACCGGTACCTTTGACACATCTTTTGGAGCCATGATGTAAGAAGACATGTATGCAACACAAGTCAATGCCTTCTTTTTGTGCATACCCCTTTGCTACTAGTCTCACTTAATACTTGTCCATTGTCCCATCTGCTTTGTACTTTGTTTTGAATATCCATCTACATCCAATGGGTTTCTTCCCTGGTGGAATATCGATAAGTTACCAAGTTTTTTTTTCATTACTCAGTTGTATTCAACATCCATGGCATCTTTCCATGCTTTTGACTATAGGGATTCCCTGGACCGTAGATGGCTCATTAGATTTAATAACTCTACTCATCAAAGCAAAGTTCACTTCTTCTCTTCCTTTATTATGAGTACTTGGTCCAGTGGTGGATGTATCCGCTAGATCATCCATTCTTGCATCTCCTAACATGTTAGTATACCACTTGGGCATACCTGAACTATTCTCATGGGTCATGGTTCTATCGATCATCACCATCATCCCCATCATCACTTTCATCATCTACAGGAACATAATAAGCTTATGTTTTTACAACTAGTAAAAATCTACATCAAGTGAATCCGAAGGAGTCTCTGCTTCCTTCTTCTCAAAAACTCAACATCTTTACTTGGTGTAAAATTTTTCCTAGTCTTAGGATCCATCAATCAGTATCTAAGAGTTTATTCACTGTACCCAATGAAGATGAGTTTTTGTGATTTCATATCCAATTTATTTATATTCTGCATGGGTATGTACATACTTGCTTTGCACCTTAATACTCTGAGGTGTGCAACAAATGATTTCCACTTTGACCATGCTTCATATGGCATTAATTCGTCAAGAGAAACTATTGGCACTTTGTTCAAAAAATACACCACCGTCTTTGATGCTTCTACCTAGAATGTCTTTTCTATTCCAGAATCATCAATCATGCATCACACCATTTCCATGATAGTATGATTTCTTCTCTCAACAACACCATTTTGTTGCTATGTGTGTGAAGGAGGCATTTATCAACAAATCCCATGAGCTTGAAGGTAGGCTTTAAACTCATCACTGGTGAATTCCACCCCTCTATCTAAGCAGAGAGTTTTGATGTGACGACCAGTTTCATTCTCAACAACCACTTTGAACTTCTTGAAAGTTTCAAAAGCTTCACTTTTCTTGCGAAGACAAAAAATCCACATTTTTCTCAAAAAATCAACACAAATCATGAAGTACTAAAATCCAAAATGACTTAGTTGTATTGGAATGCAAAGATATCGATATGAACCATGTCAAGCTTACCATGAGCTCGAAAAGTACTCTTCTGGAATGAAGTTATGTGTTGTTCACCTACTAGGCAGTGAGGACACTTGTTTGTATCCTTCTGGAGAGATGGTAATCCTTTTACCATATTGTGTTAGCAAAATGTTTCAGATACTTGAAATTGAAGTGACAAAGTCTCTGATGCCACAATTATGTAGAGGTAGAATTCTTAGCCACAAGTTCCTGATCATCTCTATGGACAAAATCAAGTTGGAACATGCATCCCACATTAGAGGATTTTACAATTATTTTTGAGCCTCGTGATTTTTCTTGAATTAAACACGTTTTCTTTTGGAATTACTATCAAAGTCAATTTTCAAGTTGTGATCTAGGAGTTGACTAACTAACAACATATTTTTAGTCAACCCAGGGACATATAGTACATCTAATAATCTACAGTTGCGTGAACCAAGGGGTAGAGAAATGTTCCCAATCCCTATATTATGTATGAAGAATCATCACCTAATGAAACATGGTTTTTCGAAGGTGTTTCCTTCATTGAAGTAAACCATTCTATGTGGTCGGTCATGTGTTGATTGGCTCCCGAATAAACATACCGATATCACTAGATGACGTGGAGGGTTCACTTGATCGAGCAGTGTACAAGTAGTCTTCATTATCTTGAATGTTCTTCTTACTCAACAATATTTCCTTGCTGATGGGGTTTTCTTTTCCAATTCCCCTTTTTCTACCCTTGATTATAGTTTGTATGTCCCTTGTGAGATTTCTGGTGTTGAGGTCCAGAGTTTCTTGATGAACCTTTCTTATAAGTATTATACCAACAATATTTCAATTCATATCCTCTTTTGCATATAGGACATTTCTTATTTTTTTGTTTGTCCCCTTCCTGATGTTGATTCATATATTGGGACTTTTGATAGGAATTAGGTTTTCCTTTTCCTTTCCATTTTTGATGAGAAGAAAGTTCCTTCTCCTCTTCATCATCTTTATTGTACATAGCTTCCTCTTGTTGCAGTAGGTTCACTAACTTTTCAAACTAATTGTCGTATCTGACAAGTTTAGTGTTGTCACAAAAATGCGGTATGAAGGAGGGAGGGCTCTAAGAACAATGGGAATGAGATTGTCATCAGTGACCTCCTCTCCTAAGGATAGAAGTGAAGCCCTCAAATCTACAACTCTTCTCAAAAAATCTTCTATTTTCTCATTTTGCTTAAACTTCAGTGTGTGTAACTCGACTATGTTAATTCGAATGACATTCTTGTTTTTTTGCCTCGTATACCATGCTTAACTTATCCCACGCTTCTTTAGTTTTTTTGGCATCTTGAATGTGGGGTTACACATTGTTGAAACTCCAAACAATATGATTAGCTTGGCCTTCTAATCGGATCTATAAAATTATCGTTGTTATGTTCTATCGCTTATTGATCTAGTCGAGTACCATTCACAACAATCCATATCTCTTCAAACTCAAGTTGTGTCTTGATTTTTTTCTTCCATACAACATAGTTGTTTCCTTTGAGTAGTTGTGAATCTGGAAGAAAGAATTTGGGGGCATTGGTGCCCATTTTACAGAATCCACTGATAGGGTTAGGCTCTTATCACTCTAGGTATAAGGTCTCCCAATCTATATATCGTCATTCTAATATACCGAACCTTTCTATATACATGCCCTTTCGATATACCCGTCGATACGTGGAAGAAGATCACCCTTTTTATATACCCGGTGGTACATGAAAGAGGCATTAACGTACATGAAATAATTTGATACGTGGTACCAAGACAATACTGAAAGGGGTTTGTGTGATTATTGACACCGGCTCAAAGAAATATCCTCATACGTGCGCATAACTTTGTTATATACTCGGATAATTTCTCAGTCTGGATTTAAGTCAAGCAATCGTTCATAGACGGATGGGAGGGCTCATAGTGTGTGCACTATGTCCTTATTACTCCCCATTGATTTAAAGGGTTGATGCCCAAATGACATTTTTGTAGCTATATTAGGCATTAAATGTAGTAGTAATCGCAACGACTTTACCCATAAGCACTTCCCAGAGGCATTGTTTATACCGAACGCTACGAATGAGATCTAGGATCTCATGTGAGTGTTTTAGAACCAATTTTCACTATTTTTTATTACAATTCTCTGTCAAGTTTTGAGAAATTACAATATTTTTGGTTGATTATGGAAACCTACAAATTAGTACAATATACTAAAGTATACAATTACATTCAAAAAAATAGAAAAATTGAATGGTAGGTAAAAAAATTGTTTTATGGGCCTTGGTGGCCTCTAGAGCCCAAAATGACCCACATGCAAAAAAATTGTAAAACTATAGCTGAAAATGTAATTTTTAGGTGTACCCCCTTTAGTAAATGTTACTCGAAAATCAAAAATTAAGCCTAATAGGAGAAAAAACATCAATTGACCCTAGATTGGGGTTTTCTCCTCTAAATATGGTGGTTGGTTTAGTTGTAGATAAGGGGTTTAGAGGTGATTGTTGCCACTATATTTGGTAGGGCCGTTATAATTCCCACCGGTCCAAACAAATATTAAAAATCCTTATTGTTGGGGGTCGACCCACCGACTTATTTCCCCTAAGAACTATATGTTATCCACCAAGGCACTATGAGCAAATGCAATACAAAATGAGAAATTTATATATACACAACAAGCAAAATATCTAACCTATGATATTGATGCGTAGAAAAGATCCAGTGGGCCACATGGTCGGCATATGGAAGTTATAAGTTTCTCGTGGAAATGGATCCAGCTCTATTACTCCTATTGCCACTGCTTGTGGATTTTTAATTTGCCCCATTTAATTCTTTGGATAGTCCACTTACAAGTATGACACGTTCATCTATTGGGATGTGATCTTGATTCACCTCTCCAATGGATGACTCATTACGGGATTGGCAATGTGAGGGTTGATCCATCATTGTTTGTATGTTTGTATTGGATCTAGGCGTGGTCTACGTTCATGAGGAGCTCAAGTGCAAGAAAGGGTCTCGCTCGGCCTTTCAACATTGGAGATGTATGGAAAAGTGAGGCTCGGCTTTGAATTTTTAGCCCCACTGTTAAACAAACAATGAGCTTGATGAATGGATTGCCCCTTTGAAAATAGCTTGGTGGTTCCAAGCTATGCGATGAAAAGCAATACACCAATTTGTAACTCGGTGATCGGTTTCAAAAAAACTCAACCGTGGATTATTTGGTTGAATGCTTGCCCAGCTTAAAGTGCCAACAATGCAACTCACTAATGAATGGACAACTCAGCCCAATGTAGAGATCAATTCCCAACTCAATCGGGGGCAATAAAAAACTCTCCTAGGAAGCTAGTTTGGTGGGTTGAGCGCTCACTAATCCAACCAGCCAATGTAGCTCGCTCGTTTGAAGCTCGGTGGAGAGGTCTTTCAATAGCTTGGTGCATAACTCTAAGGACTACTTTGTAGGTATTTTCATTGCAAAAAAATTATTTATTTTCAATATGATTTCTTCTTAATTAGATATGGCTCCAGAAGCAAATTTTCATGGGGCAGGGGGCACCAAGGAAAAAAACAAATTTTCTTTACATTTACCTAGAGATCACACAAAAGATTGTGGGACTGCAAGGAGATCTAGGAAGTTACTTGGAAGCAACATTGGCTCTCTGTGAAGCGCTTTTCTTCTCCAAAACTTTTCCTTCCTCTGCAACCTTTCTCCAACCTTTCTAGGAGCTTCAACCTGATCTCGTACTAAATGTAAAATAGGGACAAAAGCCTGATTATTTTATTAATGATCAAAATCAATTTACAAAAATGCACTCCAATATTTATACATATTAGACAACAATATACAAACAAATAAATGGGTTGCATAGGTACAACCATGAATCAATACAAACAATAGTATTTTTAAAACAATATAACAACTCCCGTATGTTTGAATAAAACAAAATAGAAGGTTATAAATAAATATAACCATATAACAATTAATAATTAAAAAAACTAACTATGCAATGCATAATTAACCTAGGTAAAATATTTTTACCCTAACAAAAGATGATCGAGGAACAAGCGAGAACATGAGCAAAGGTACAATAATAGGTATTTATTTTTTCAAAAAACATTTTACTTCCAAAATAGAATCATGTCTGATTTTTTACTGTATTTAGTTAGAGAGAAAATAGAAGGGTTGACATATGTCTGTATATCATAGTTTCTGAATGTTTTCTACCTAAGATAAAAGGGGTAGAATTGGTATATCTCCTTCAGCCTTATTTTTCAATGCATTCTCATAGTTTGTGGAAAAGGACCTCTTTTACAAACTTAAATAATCTAAAAATTATTCAGATTCTTCTATAGTGGAGGTGCATCAGAAGCTAATAAATGGTTCTATTGTTGATCATGGAAGTACTACATAAGGTTTTAATTTAGCCTCTCTTTATATGTTATCTGAACTTGATATAGAACCTTCTTATCACCTTTTTATGCGTCAGGAACCTAATTTAGCAGCAACATAAGAGTGTACTACTACTAGTATCAGAAGTGGATTGATTTATCTTTGACGTAAACATTCCTCTTGGGCAAGTGGAAAAGGAACAAAATGCCCAAAAGCTAATTTTTCCCTTCAAAAAGAAATTTGGGCAGCAACATAAGAGTGTACTACTACTAGTATCGAAAGTGGATTGATTTTTCTTTGGTGAAAACATTACTCTTGGGAAAGTGGAAAAGGAAAAAAATGCCCAGAATCCAATTTTGCCCCTTTAAAAAGAAATTTGGGCACACTTTTATCTATTTTGAGGTTTTGCAACTTCAGTATCAACAATTTCTTATCCAAAATTTTCCCCAAGGTGATTTCAATAACTTGCACAATTTCTCTAGACTCGGATAGATAGAAATGTTGAAAACAAGAAATCTAGATTTTGGGGGCACCCCTTCGATTTTCTATAATTCCCCTTTTTAAGAAAAATATAAGGAGTTAGCGGAAATTTGTGAAAAAATTAGAGAAATGGAGAAAATGATTAATTTAATGCATTGCGGGTCTGGGGGCTACGGGTAGAATGGCAATGGATTGAACTAGGGTTCCTCATCCTTGACTTGGGTCTAAAATGTTAAGGAAACAATTAATTATGGAAAAATCAAGTCCCGACGGCCCATGCGGTCCAAGTTCCATCGGGTCGTGAGTTCCTAAAAAGCCAATTTACCTGATTTGTAAAAGGATTGAAGCGGATTCTTTGTAATGTGGAAAAGGTGGAAGTTCACGGCCCAAGAAGTCCAAGTTCCATTGGGACACGAGTTCCTCAAAAAGCCGATTTGCCTAATCTGCAAAAGGAATGGAACAAGTCCAGCAGTGTATTGGGTCGAAGGTGGATTTAGACTACCCAAATTTCCTAGGTGAGTTGGGACATGAGTATGTGGGAAGGATGAAATGGCCACAAGTCTATATGATGTGGCGATGGCGGGTCTCGGGGTCCAAGTGACCCAAGTGCATCACGGGCTGTAAAAGTTGAAACGTCTGTGGTAAGTTAAATGCGGGTAAGGCAGAGTTGGCGGCCTAGGTGGCCCTTATACCCCATTTCCACAAGTTCCCCGAATACCCGTAATACCCTCAATACTTGTAATACAAAGGAAGGTGGTGTGATGTGGATTGTGAGATCCCGCATGGAATGCACGACCCCCAAAGTTCAAACGAGCATAAATTTTGACCCGAGCTTTGATTTTGACAAAATTGGACTTTTAGTAAGGGTAGGTGAAAAGAAAAGAAACATCTCCGGCTCCAAAACATTAAATACTCATTCCCGTAAAGTGCAAGAAATGCCTGGAAAACCCAAAATAGCTGCTCACACTTAGAGGGTCATAAATTTAGCAATTTTCAACGGATTTTCACAAAATTGGTCTCATTGGAATCGTGGTTCCAAACCCAACGATAGAAATCAAGAGATGTATAAATTGATTTTTTTAGTGGTTGGAGAGGCATTTAATGAGCATGGGTTGTCATTCCTTCTCTGTTGCAGGTTATGGGACACCTTGAGATTGCTTTTGCAAGTCCAAAATCACCAACCACACTCATTTATTATGACTTGAAATTGGTTGAAAAGTGGATTTCTAGATTTACATCCCTTCTCTCTCTCTCTCTCTCTTCAAAACTCTATAAATTGGAATATTGGGATCATTGTAAGGGGAGGATAGTTTGAGTAGAAAAAATTTTTCATTTGGGTTTTGTGAAGCCAATGTGTTGCAAGCCTTTGTAGTGGACTCCTTTCATGGTGATCCAGACCTTTCCTTTGTAATAGTTTATATTTTGCATATTAATGAAGCAATAGATCCAAGTTTGTGGATGTATCTTCCCTTGCTGAGTTTGTTGCATTCTCCCCGCCTCTATAATTTTATTACAAATTTTTTTGTCTAATCTATACTCTTCCATGGACCTATTATTATTTTGTATGCATGGAAATGTGTTGTGAATTTTGTTATTATATTGTGGATAACTTTCATCGCCCTCTCTAATCTTCATTTTGCTCTCATTTTCACACATTGGAGACTATCCTCATTCCCTTATTTTGGTGCATCACCTCTATATTGTAGTTTTCCTTCTTTTGCATGTTCTTTCTATATCCTGGTCCCTTGGAAATTATAAGATAGAGATAGTTAATAGGTTCATTTTAGTAGAGTTAGTTTGCACTAGGATTAGGAAGAAGAGTCAACTTTCTCTGGAGGTCTATCTCAAGTAGCAAGTCCCACAACTTGGAGATGGTACCCATGTTACCCAATCACATCATGAGCTCGAGCACACACACTTTTGAAAATCGCAGGGTGTTGTGATTTGGTGATAACACAGCTTCCATGACTTCACTATTGTCTACTTTTGATAGAATCTGTGTTCACATGCCAATGTCAAATACAACTCCATCCACATTTTATTGCTCCATGTTCTAGACAAAAATCCTTAAAAATACTTAAACAATCTAAAATGTAAGGTCCAAAAAGAAAATTAACAAACAAAAATCTTACCAACTGAAGAAAATTTGAGTTATTGTCCACAACTTCCTTCCCATCAACAACTCCAAAAGAACAATTTTGTAACCGTATACATCAGATTTCTCATTAATCCTTGATGTTCTTACATATTCAAGGTCAATGCAACCAATAAATGGGTAACAAAAAATGTTATGGGAACTATGCTAAACAGATCTCTTTCTAATAGCCATCCTAAAATCAGCACCATTATGCGTTAAATCATACCTTCAAATGGAGATAAATCTAACCTACTTGTCCAGTCTAAGGGAAAATATGTTTAAAAATCAAGTATATTATTGGCGAAATGCTTGTACTCTACCTAACTTGAGTATTCTATTGTTTGTTATTATTGCAGAATAATTTGGAGTACGTGTGCAGTCTTCTTCACTTCCTTCGTGTTGAGCAATGGAGTAACTGGGGTTGGTATATTTTACATCTCGTTTCCTTTTTCTTACCAACTTAATGGATTGTTTATATCCCATGTGGTTCAAATATGATCCTATAGAATGATTAGAATTGTTTAGTCCCTTTAATTGTGTTTGAGGTCTTGTATTTATAAATAGGCTATATTGCTAAGGGTCCTTTTCTTCAAGGGTAGCACATAAATATATGATGAAACTTGTATATTGCCTCTATTTTGTTCCCCTCTCGTAGGTTTGTTGAATGTAATTTACTGATGTTTTTTTCCTGTCTTTAGTTGTAAGATATTTCTAGTGGCCATTCTTCTTTTTATTTGTTTATTATTTAATTATTTTATAACCTACCATTTCTGACATGTATGATTTAATGAAGATTACAAATAAAATGATTACAATGACGATTATGAGAATATTAACTAATATTATTATTTTATTGGGAATAAAGATTTTATATATGATTACTTGTATGATTTGAATAGAATATTTTAGTTGTAGGATCTATGGGGCTATGTACGGTCACGATAGAATTTGTACAAAAAAATTATGTGGGCTTATGTTGGTTTAACACACTTAGAGTTCCTTAGAATAAAGAACAACAATTACATATTAACTAAGGTAATGTGGTGGTTTGTTGTGCAGGAAATCTAACTTCACTGGCACTTTTCCTGTCACCTATGTTAGTACTGTGTTCATCATATTTCTTTGATTCAATACCAATAATTCTTCTTGTTCCATTGCACATGCTCAATATATATTCATTACTTGTCAACACATGTTGTGAGAATTGAAGGCCAACTTTTTGGGGGATATACAAGCTCAAGTGTACACAAAACTTCTCTAGTCTTCCATATGTGTGTACCTTATTCACATGTGTTGTTTGGCTACTTTATGGAGCCCCATTTGCTAAACCCCACAACACTTTGTTGCTCACAATGAATGGCGCAAGTTTTGTTTTGGAGATGTTTTATGTTCTATCCTTTCTGATATTTTCCTCTAAGAAAAACAAGGTATGTTATTATATGTCACTTATGAGATAGGGATTTTAAACATTTTGGACACATTTAATGGTTTATTAGATTCTATACTTGGATCTATAAATGTAATTGTAATATTGTTGATACAGAGATTTTAATCTATTCTTGCAGGTGATAACATTGGGGTTGATAATAACAATGATATTGGATTTTGTCACGTTACTTGCAGTTAATATTTTCTTGTTGCACATGTATAGATCCAGACAGTTATTGGCTGGATTTTCATGCGTGATCCTCTCCATTTTTATGTATGCCTCCCCGATGAATTTTTGGTAGGTATTTAGTCTTATTCTCTTCTTAGTATAGATTGCTATAAAATGTGTACAATGATTCTTTCAAGAAGGTTGATGATTTTGTTTCTTATTTTAGGGACTTGTTATCAAAACCAAAAGTGTTGAGTATATGCCATTTTTAACATCCTTATTTAACACCCTAAATGCACTTGTCTGATCTGGATACTCTCTAATCACTAGGGATATGTTTTTGTACGCTTCTCTTATTTCTTAATTACATTTTAATTTATAGAATCAATTTTTTCTACAAGGACTATGAATAAAGAAACAAAAGTTTTTCTTGGATGGTGGGTACAAATGATCACTTGGGTATTTATGTGTTGTGAATGGCAGAAAAACATGGATTTAATCATACAGGTATATTAGTGTGCAACTTATCTTATTAGTTTTGTGTGAGATTTTATTTATTGTCCTAGTTTAAATATAATTTGTGAATACTTTTAGTAGAACTGGAGTAAAATATGTGTTTTTAATATCTTAGAATCCAATGCGCCTTTGCTGCTAATGAGATTGGAGAATTATATCAAATTTGAGACAATCAAAGAGAAGAACATGAAGATGACAGGTTGTCAGCAGAGAGGCAATTGCTCAAAATAAAATTTAAGAAAAAGAACCTCAAAGTAGCACCAGGGAAGTAAACAGATCGCTTGAAGCTGGTGGTGGAGAGAAGGTGTTAATATTGTATGTCAAGGGTTAACGACATTTAGGCACCCTTTTGTATTTTATCATTGTATTTCAAGGGTTAATGGCATTTAGACACCCTTTTGTATTTTATCTTATTTGATATTAATAAAATATTTGTGGACTCATTTGTTGGGCACAAGATTCAAATCAAATTGTTTTTAATTTATAATATTAATTACCAAGCCCACTCTGACATCATAGACAATATGTAGCCATTGATTGCACTATATGATATTTGGTTATTATTTATTCTTGAAATTCATATTTTTCATTCTTTAAATTTGTATCATCTCTAGAGAGACAAAAATGATATTGTCTCACAAGAGACAAAATATGTATCAATCTATATTGTCTCTAAAGAGATAATAACTAGAGACAATATTAGAGAGGCCCTCTTTGAGATGATATGCAACTTTTTTATCGTCTCTATTTGAGACAATTTGTCAAGTATTGTCTCAAAACACCCCCTTGTAGTAGTGTCCATGGTGAAGTTGTTTTCCTTACAAAGATTTCATTAAGATTCATTGCATACTAAAAAACGAAGGATATTGGGATCATTCTTTGGATCCCTTGGAAAAAGTCTAAGAAGGTAGATTATTATGTGCACCTAATACATATAATTATGGTCCAATAAATTAGGATGTTTATCCTTCAATCAAAAAATAATAATGTATGAAAAATACAATAGCATATCATATAATTATTTAAATAACTCCAAGATTAAACTTTTGGAGGTCGTTGGTGTGAGACCTTGAATTTATAGATAAATGAAATTAGTTTGCGCTTTGAGGATGTGGTGGGAAATCGGATGAATGTAAGGGTGGGCGGTCTTGTAATAGAAAGAGAAATGAAGTAGGATGGAAGTAATAAGGAGCATGAACACATCATACAAACATGCCGTCAAGTGTTAGAAATACATAGTGAGTATCATATGAAGGATCAGGGAACACAAGGGGAGTTTTATCAACATTTTTAAATTTATTTAAGTTTTTTTTTTTAAAAAAAAAAAAATTAGGTAAGGGAAAGGGTTTTGATAGCATCACATAATTAGATTTTAAATATCAAAAAATTAGAATATTGAAGGCTCTAATAAAGACAAGTTTACAACCAAACCTACATAAAAACTCCGCACACAAAAGCTACAATCAACAAAACCTTAATTATTAGAACATCAACAAAATATTAGCTAATATCCCTATGGACAAAACACATTGTTCAAAGAAAACAACTTTGCTCAATACTATTATCACTAATACATGTGAGGTATGTATGAGACATTAATTTAAGACATTAATATCTTTTTCACACTTTGACTCCTTATTCCTTAAAACTTTTTATATTTCTCTCAAGACAAAGACAAATAGATAAAAACCTAAATCACGCGGATGTCTACTATTGACCTAAACCTGCAACATGGAGATCAACGAAGGGCCTTTCATCCATCCACAATCCATTATTGTGACCCCTGCCTTGATCTTAAAGAAACATATCTATCATTGATTATGAATGGAATTTTGCCTCTTTTTGTGGTGATTAATATTTCAACAAAATAGATTATTCCATTGTGATTCAATATTTAAAAATAGTATTCTTATGTCATTCTATGTAAATTGTAGTTATTGTAGATGTATGAATGAAAGACCCATACTTGGAAGCTTTTGTCACCAAAGGCACACAATGACCCACTTATCTAGGGTGGTTTGTATGCTACACTTGGCCTAATGGTGAATAACTTGTGATCTTGAAACAGAAGTCAAATGTTCAAATTCGGTGGTGGGTAGCGTGTGTACACCTTGTATTTGAAGCACGGTAAGGTGTGTCTTACATACTTTGAGTATGGGGTACTCTCATGTACTATAAGCCATGTACCCACATACCCAAAAATAGACCACTTGACATCATAGACTACCAAAGGATCTATACTACATTTTAAACTTGTATCCGTAAAAAAAATGTACATACCTAAAACCCAAAAAATATAATTAAAAACATTTGGAACTCATAACTATATAATAAATTACCTCTGCAAGCACGGAGGAGTTTTCAATCGTTAGTATTTTAATTTAATTCAGTGATAGGAAGCATATGAGTAGTGTAAGCATAGCATAACTTTAACTTATAGAGCTTCTAGGCCTCTCAAAACAAGTGTTGACTACTAGTTGTATATGGTATGCATATCTAGAGTTCCCTCCTAGATAGATGAGATATATAGGGGTGGGGAAGTCCTAACTATATACTTTACTATGAAGTTCTATTTGTATTAAAGTGAATAAAGTAAGGAGAGGCATTGCTAGATTTATAGTAGGTCTACGTGTGAGTTTAATGTTAAGATTTTGAACAATAAAGAATTTAAATATTCTATAATTGATAAGTATATTATAGTTCTTTAAAAATATATGAAAAAATTGCATGGAAAGAAATTTTATCAACATTTTGTGCCACAAATTGTGATCCATCATCAAGAAAGGATGGATAAGGATTTAGAAATCCTTAGATAATTCTGTGTATAAAATTAAGTTAGAAATAACCAATTAAAAGTAAGTTTTAGATATATTAAATGCAATGATATCCTCATTTAAACATAGTAATAATTTAATCCATTAAATATTTACAAAGCAATTAGATTTTAACTAACAATGTATTGAATTTTTTCCAACTCCCATGTGTTGTCTTCTAAGCTTTTGGATGTGAGACTAAGTGGAAGACAGAACAACAAAACTAAAATGTCAACAACTTTGCTCTAAAAACAACCAAGATCAATTCTTGAAATAATCTACACAAATAAAACATGGAATGAATGAATTTGTATTCAAATACCTAATACCACCGAACGAAAGAATATAGGACTCAAAACTGAAAGCATAACAATATAAAAATTGTCTCTCATGTACAAGCTCCATAATAGGTGATTGAGGAGGGTATTCTTCTTGTAGAATTATCGAATAACCCTTGGATGATTTCTATTGTTCGGTGATTGCATATTTTCCTTATTGGCATGATTATATCCTATCATTCTATTGGTTTTCTTGCACAACCTATCTTTTTCTAATTTTCCTAATATTTAAATTTGAAATTGTAAAATTAGCTAACCAAGGAATATAACTATCATAAGTAATATTAAAAAAATAAAATGGTGTATCCTGATTACACCAACACCACCGACCCCTTACCACCCATTAATTTTAACTAAGGAAGTGCATTAAAAAAGAGGCTAAAAATTCTTATATGGATATCAACAAAGATCCCGATGAGATACCCTTGGATAATCGGTATACCTATCTGAATGAGTGGCCCAAAAAAACATGTCATCATACCTATGAAGTTATACAACATCCTCTCCCCCATCCCCCTTATCAAAAAACATAAAAAATTCCATACAAATATTGGTGATGGAAGAGTCGATGCATGGTTACAAAAAGTATCGATTAAAGAAGAAAACACTAAGTGAAAACCTACCAAGATGTCAAAAATTGGTTAAGTAGGAGACCAACCACACAACATAGGGAAGGTAATAACACTTCAAATAGATTTTGTGTTAGAAGAGTCATCATGCGAGATCCCATAGATCTTTTCAAATATGCAAAACACCTAGGACTTTGAAACAATTGTCAAAACCACCAAAAATTGACATGAGATTGCTCCAAGAGGGATAATTGTTGCTACAAGTTAGTGTAATATCAATTTCAAATGTCATGTCCCAAATTTTAAATGTACTATATATTTTATGTTGATATGGATGTTGATTCATCTTGTTAACACCTACTACCATGTTGTCCTTTAGAATATGCAAAGTGCATTGTATCCCCTTCAATACTTCCTCTACCACCAGCACCTTGCACCTTTCAATTGCCCACTCCAATGAGAACGAGAACAATGGCTCATCCGATAGAGAGGATTAAATGGGTTTATTTTCATGGTGATGTGATGCATGGCATACTACTAGTACTCAATCAAATGTAGACATTCCTCCCACTTGCTCTAGTGTTTTTTTTTTTTGTAGCAAGGGCATAGTATTAGGCCTTTTTATTGATTCTCTTTTGCATTGTTGCTAAAATTTTGTGTGATAGCCATTTCAAACCTGTTTCAAACACCATGTCCTTGATTTCAAATTTAATCTTTTCCCTTTGTTGATCTACATGTCACCTCATCCCATTGGCATTCAATACCGCACCTTGTCCCACATAATTTGTGTAGTGCTTTGCATCTCCTCCAATACTTCCTTTGATGTTGGTACCTTTCCCCTTTCAATCACCCACTCCAATGGGTACAGGTGGGTCATACCCATATAGAGAAAAGGTGTCATTTTCATGGCATAGTGATACATGAGAGTCTACTAGCACACAATCATATGTAACCATGAACCAATGGGTACAATGGTTCATGCCCATATAGAGCCTTAAATTTTCATTTTCATAGTAGAGTGATACATAGCATTCTACTAGTACTCAATAAAATGTAACCATTGCACCCACTTGTAATAGTTATTTGGAACATTTTTGCAACTAGGGTATAATTTTGGTCCATCTATGGGTTTTCTCTCTCTCTATGTTACTAGGGTTCCCCATCCTCATGTAACCCCTGGATATGTGCCCAATATGGATACATCCCGGGTATGTATGGGTATGTTTTGACTTATCCCGGATGTACCTGGCATTTACCTAGGATGTACCCAAAGGGTCACATAGTGGGTGTCTCTAATTATCTTTTATTTTATTTTATTTTGACTCATACAAACTTCGATTTTATTAAGGACTAGACTAGGAGGCATAACAACCATATGAAATCCTAGAGATTGTTTAAAATCCATCTAGTTTATTGAATCCTTGAGATTGTTTAAAATCCCTCTAGTTTATGGAATCCTCGAGATTGTTTAAAATCCCACTAGTATATTGAATCCTTGAGATTGTTTAAAATCCCTCTAGTCTATTGAAGAAAAAATATTCAAAGGATATCAAGAATGTTTGAGGTAAATATTTGGGATCATTGCAATTGGCAAAGAAAAGAAGATATTCATAGAAATTTGGACATATATCGACCCTCCATATAAGTTATTTATGAGATATTCAATACTAATAAAAAAATTTGGAACCACAAATTACATTGCTTAAATTTTTATTGCTTTATCTCTCACACTTTATTGGTTGTGCATGTCTTATAGCTCTTCCAACACTTGACTGATTTATCTTTTAATGGCCTCGGACACTAGCACCTAGGTAGGAAAGAAGTTCTGAGGCGCTCTTGTCCCTCCTAGGTGCTCTTGTCCTTCTTTATCTTCTTCTTACTCTTTTGGGTAATTTTTGCTTCTTGGTCACCTTTTAAACACTTTGGGTTGGCATTTCAGTTGTCAATTATGAAATTTAAACAAGGGAATCATATATATACTTAGTTACTTCTCTCAAATAAGGGGCCAAACACTATAAGCATTATCTATCACCACCTAAGCTTGCACAAAGGTACAAGAGCACTATAAAATATACATCTAGCACATTCATACAAGGGACAAGGGATGCATTGGTCTACATACACAACATAGGAGGGGAGTTCATTCTATTCCATCATACAAACATTATGCATACTTGTAACACTAGATCATGAGGGGTTCATTAGCTAGGCAATATCCTAGCACGTGAGTTCATATTGAGGTAATTAAAATTAATAAAAGTAAAGTCAATATACCGGTAGACATGAGGGGGTGAAAGGGTTTAATTTATTAATATTTTGAATTAGGTATTGGGGTAGGTCGAGAGTTGGGTCAAAGGAAAGGGATGTTTAATTTTAATATACAAATAAAACATTTGAACCCTAGTTTTTAAAACTAAATACCTTAAAATTGCAATTTAAGGAGTGTGGTCATAAAGTTAAATTATAATATCTTTTTAAATAAATAAATCTCAATTAAGAGTTTCTTAACCAAGAAATAATAAGATGGTAGAAAAATAGGATTGAGTATGTTTTTCAACACAAGTGATATTATTTCACCATCTTAATTATTTGAAAAACTATTGATAAATGATTAAAGCTAAACATTTATAAGGTAATTAGTAATAGGTCTTGAATGGATTCCAACTATCTTTTGAGATAAAATGCATCTTAACAAAATGAGTGAGAAATATGATATAATTTCTATTTAATATATTAGGGTAGAAATAAAAAGGGGTAAATAAAATTGTCATGGAAAAATGGGTAAGGTACATGGAAAAAATAGGGGGTATTTTCATTCTAATAATATAACGGGAGGGGGTATTATCAATTGAATAATTAGAGGTAAAAACTAGAATTAAGGGTATTCTTTAATATCCTTCGAATGAACGTGTTATACCATAATTTAACTATGTGAATCTCCCATGCACTAGATCTAGCTCACTATCATCATGCAAATTGCAAAATGAAAACATATGGCATGGATACACACACACCCAAGGAACTACATGGAGTCGAGAGATGTAGTGTAGTGCTCATTCGTAAGTTCACTCTTCAAGTGGTCGTGGGTCAGTCCAACACCACATTATGTATATTTTTTTATTAAATTTCACGTGTTTTTGGACATGTGCATGTATTCATATGTTTTTTAGGTTACATGTGTGATTAGAACCCTAATAGTGAAGTCGAGTGATAAAGTGAATATTGGAGAGAAGACCTTCATTACTAGAAAAGTCAAAAGTAGGGCATCTAAATGAGACAGAGGTGCCCAGGTTAGTCACTAACACCTAGGGCACTCCCATCCTCCTTTGGATGCTCCTTTCCGGCACAACCACGAGTTATAAACCATCATCAAGCCTTCTTGACATTGTTCTAGATTATTCCGAATATACACAATCTAACTCACTCCCAAGTTGCATGAAAATCATCCAAGTCATCATCCCTCTCTCATTTGCTTAGGGTTTTACATTTTTGAATGCTTATTGCTTGGACATTACTATATTTTATCACATGAATATCATTTGTTACAATAATTACTCGGATTAAGATTTAATTCAAATTAGATTAAATCATGTTTCTTATTGAATTTGTGAGGCTATTAATGGAATATGAATGGAATGATAAGATGGAGATTGAAATTAACTATGATATTCATGTGAATAGTTTTAAAATACATTTCCAAGGTTAATAGTGAGAATCAATTGAACTTGAATATATTCTTGACAAATTGTGTAGGGAAAATCGAGTTTCCTCAAGATTGACTAAAAAATCTGTTGTGGATTATTTATAAGGTTTTAAGCAGTTTTTCTAAAGGTGAAAGGAGAATACAGTTGGGACAAAGGCTAAAAGGTAAAAATAACAGTTTGATTCCTTTTTTTTGTTCAAAATATGCTAAATTTCCTCTCTCGAGTTACGAGGAATCCCTAGTTTAGGGTTAATAGAAAAGTGGTATAACTTGAGTTTTTGTGGATAGAATCATTTGAAATACTCAATATAGAATGTGAGAATTAATTAAAAAAGGATTTTATTTATTTTATTGGTTTTCGAATTATACGTACTTTTATTCTTATGATATTCTGTCGAAGAATCTAATCAAACCTAATTTGAGGAAGTAAATTTCAAAGTGGGTAGAATTTCCTTAAAACCTTTTGCAGGTTGATATAGAAGAAGTGAGGGCTTAATGGGTACTTAGAAAGTATCTTTGTTTTATAATAAAATAATATTGGGAATTTTTTTGCAAGAATATCGGTAAAAATGGCTACAAGTTGGGTAGGCGAGTTTAAAGTTCATGAAGTTGTGTTTTGCAAATTTTCGTGATCTTTCAAGGTTGGAAAATGCCTAAGACCATAAAATCAAATTTTTGTAAGATTGGATGAATACTAGAGGGAGCCTTGAAGAGAGTCTCAAACATAGGAGATAAGTTAGAGGGTTAAGAACTCAATCACGATAGATTGTACAGTCCCTAGAATGGATTGAGTTATTGAGAAGTAAGTCATTCTTGTTGAGTATGTATGGAAGAATCATAATAAGACTAAAAACCCTAATGGGGAGATATAAGACCTAATGACAAGATCCATAGACAAACACTTAAATACAAGGGCACAAGAAATCAATGTTAGTAACAAGATGTCAAGAAGAGAAGGATTCATGAAAACGAGTTGATATTTCTAGGAAATATTCTCATATTATGCATAGTGAAAGAGTTTAGAATAATTAGTGTCATTTGTGGGGGCAAAAGAACATTGAGAGGTCTCAAAAGTTTTAAACTATGAAGGAAGGATTGAGAACAAATAGATATATCCCATTTATTCTTGGAAAAGTAAGTAAACAATGGTAAGAGAAGAAGGATTGGGTTAGTAACAGAGTGGGAAGGATAGTACAGATCCCAATTGAGCTTCTTAAGTCAAATTTGTTTTGAGAAGTTGTAAGTTAGGTTATGAAGAGTTTGACCCTTCATTAATTTGTATTCCAATGGTGAGACACCATAAGTCTATTTGGAAATTTGAGAAGGCTTTTAAGATTAGTAAGAACCTTGCATAACAGAGAAGAAGGTATTTGTTTTGAGAAAGACATCTAATGTCATTTTGGGATAATGAGTGAAGCAAGAAACTAGGGAAGACAATCAAATTTCTCATTTCCAAGGTGAAGTGCTTTTAAAACATGGAAGGAGGTGTGTGAAGATCTTTGAAGGAGAATGTGGACTAGATAGGAGACCGTAGGTGAAGTGCTTTTAAAACATGGAAGGAGGTGTGTGAAGATCTTTGAAGGAGAATGTGGACTAGATAGGAGACCGTAAGTAGTAGAAACATTAAGGAATAATGATCAAAACATTCGAGACTAGTTCTAAGGGCTAAATAGAGATTTGACTCTTGAGAAAAGATATTACTCATAATATTGATTGTCTAATTTGCTTCTTGAGATGTGTGAAGAGGTGTAAGGTGTAATAAGGAGATCAAAACATTGTTGGAAAGTCTGGAAACACCAACAAAACAATAAATGTACTCTTCACATGAGAAATTGAGGTATAAATGAGGCTTACATTGTCCTGTAAAACAATTTGTGCATTGAATTTGGTGTAGTTTCTTGTTGTCTACTTTATCAGTCACCCTAGAGCCATCTCAAGAGAAATTGGGTGACAACAAAGGAAATTTGATGAGGAGTCATCCCAACAATATCTAGGATGATTTAGGGATTACAAAGATGAGTTGTTGTTTAGGTAGTAGAGCCAAATTAGAATTTGGAAATTAGGTATCAACTTGAGTCTAAGGAAAAAGCTAGGGTTGAACTTTTAAAGCCTAAGTTTAGGCTTTGTCATAAGCTTCATATGCAGGAAGTGTCATTTGGAGGCACGCAAGGGACAGAGATGAAATAGCCAAGAGGTATCGCCCTAATGACATCAGGGAAAATTTGTAGGCCAACAGGGACTAAGAACGTAGAAAGATATTGCCTCGACAATTTCTAGGAAGATATAATTTTTGTTTTAGAGAGTTAAAGAAAGGTCTCACCATAACAAGATCTTGAAGTTTTTCAAAGACTCTTAACCAAAAAATTTCAAGCAATAAGAGCAGATTAAAGGACATGGTATAGGTTCTTCTTGCAATTCCAACAAGAGACCAGCGATTGCACAATTAGTAGGAGTTGTTAGCATATATATGTCCAATTTGGGCATGGAAGATTGGAGAGCGGTGAAGTGAATCTTCGGGTATCTAAAGGACTTATTATCCATGGTTTTACTATTAAGAGGAGTACTCCCTACAGCGAGGTCTTGGTGAGAGTAAGAAGTTTCTTCTATCGTTTTGCAAGGGAAATGGTGAAGAGGATGGAGACATGGGTGAAGGTAGTGGACTCATTGATAAAGGTAGTGTTTGTACTCTCCGCATCTTAATGCTAGAATTTAACACAAACAACAACTATGTTCGCAAAAATACCATGATTCTAATAATGATGGCTTCCTTGATCTCGTTACAATTTCTAAAGGGCAACCAACCGGGTGACAATGCTCATACACATGAACCTTGCCAATCCATGGAAGATGAGCTGGCCTAAATGCAACCCATGAAATATCAAAATACATACTTATTTTAACGTGGTTACTTGGTACAAGGAAGAGATGGATTGGTAGCTTGGAGTTTTTGAAGAATGGGTTTGTGGTCTCTCGATGGAAGTAGTCAACAAGTGGTAGATTGTTAGAATCAGGTCACCCACTTCCATATAGTCATATGTTTAGGTAGTAGAGCCAAATTAGAATTTGGACTATTATTAGTTGATCAACTTGAGTCTAAGTGGAAAAAGCTAGGGCTGAACTTTAAAGCCTAAGTTTAGGCTTTGTCCTTAAGAGACTTGCGATGCGAAGAAAGTGTCATTTTAAGGAGACACGCTTCTAGATATAAACGTGTGCTCTCTCATTAAAAAGGTTGCTAGAAATCAGTCATGGTTGACACACTTTTTGAGGCGAGAATAGCCATAAGCCATATGTAGAGCTTGGAAGTTCGGTGTAAAACTTGGAAGGATTTGTTCATTCAAAGAACGGGTTGTTGTAAGACAAGATCGCGTGTAGAACTTGTTATGGGTCAAGTTCGGTGAAGATATAATGTGTAGAATTGATATTATATGTTCAGGTAGAATAGCTACAAGAAAAATAGCATTCTATACAAAAAGATTGAGATATATTCAGAACATAGACTCTCTATTTTTTTATTTTAAAACATGCACAAATGGAATTCACAACCCAAAGAAAGAATAGTTCGTGATTAAAACAAATATCTGTTGTTTTTGTTGTTTTCTACACCCAATATAAACACATATTTAAAGGAAATCAAATACTCAGTTAAGCCTCTGCTATGGCAAACTTCGATTGACACTTTTCAAATTCAGTTTTTGATCTGCAGTTTGACTGTGTTAAAATTGACAAGTGTTGATTGACAAAAACTTAGTCATCATAGCTTTCAATCTCCCTCTTGATGCGAAGTTTTTGAATTCCTAACAGTGATCGAAGATGCTCCAATCTATCCTTTGGAAGGGCCTTAGTAAAAATGTCTGCAAGTTGATCTTTAGATTGACAAAATTCAAAGTAAATGAATTGTTGTTGAACAAGATCCCGAATGAAATGATGTCGGATATCAATGTGTTTGCTCCTGCTATGGAAAATAGGATTCTTTGTCATGGATATTGTGCTTTGATTGTCACAATAAATTTTAATGGGCTTACATACTTCCATTCCAAAATCTTCAAATAGTCTTGCCATCCAAATTGCTTGTGTTCTTGTGGATGATGCCACTATATATTCTGCTTCAGCTTTAGATAAAGCTATAGTGAGTTGCTTTCTACTACTCTAAGAAATGAGATTTACTCCATAAAAGAAAGCATATCCATAGGTACTCTTTCGATCATCCAAGCTACCTGCCCAATCCGCATCTGTGTAGGCTACACCATTGAAATTATTAGTAGCTTTATAAAACAATCCAAAATATTTAGTTCCACTGACATATTTGAGAATTATTTTAGCTGCCTGCTAATGAGACTCTTGAGTTTGTTGCATGAATCTAGCAACTAGACTTACAACAAACAAAATATCTGGTCTAGTAGATGTTAGATACATAAGACTGCCAACTAGAGATCTATAAACAGTGGCATTATAAGGCAGAGTTTCATCTTCCTTCATCAATGTACTCCCAACAACAAGAGGAGTGCCCACTGATTTACAACCTTGCATATTAAACCTTTTCAACATATTTTCAACATATTTGGATTGACAGATAAATATACCAACAACTTCTTGGTAATTTCCAAACCCAAAAAATATTGCATTCTTCCCAAATCAGACATCTCAAATTCAGATTTCATAGCCTCTTTGAACTTCTCCACAAGTGATAATGAGGTGCCCAAAAATATTAATTCATCCACATAGAAGCAAATAATAATGAAATTTGATCCTACATTTTTTTTGTAGACAGTACTCTCTTAATAACATTTAACAAATCCATGATCAAGAAAATAGTTATCTATTCTAGAGTACCAAGCTCTCGGGGCTTGTTTAAGACCATAAAGATCCCTTTTAAGCCTATAAAACTTATCTTCATTTCCCCGAACAATGAAACCTTGTGCTGGTCCACATAAACTTCTTCCTTCAAATATCCATTTAAGAATGCAGATTTAACATCCATTTGATAAACTGTTAACTATAACTGAGACGCAATGGAAAGAAAGGTTCTTACAGTTTCCATTCTTGCTACCAGAGCAAAATGTCTCCTCATAGTCAATGCCTTCTTGTTGCACATATCCTTTTGCAACTAACCGTGCTTTATATTTTGAAATACTTCCATCCATATTGAATTTTATCTTGTAAATCCACTTTACTCCAACCATTTATTTTCCATCAGGAATATCAGCTAACTCCCATGTATCATTCTTATTAATTTGAGACATTTCAGCATCCATGGCTTGCATCCATAGCTCATTAGTACAAGCTTATTTAAAATTATAAGGCTCAACATGTGTAGAAGAAAGCAAAGCAAAATTATCATCAGCATACCTACCTATCTCATATATTTCCTTCAAACTTCTTGTTTTTCTATGAGGGCTACATGGAGTCCTTACTTGGGTGTCAACATGAGAACTAGTTGATGAAGTAGAAGAGGATTCCTTTGATGGAGAAGTCCTTGAAGGTGATCCCATATTTGTTTCCGTAGAGGGCTGCACTGATTGAATACTATTATCAAGAATTAAATTTTCAATATGATGAGTAATTATCTTATCTTCTCCTTCATTTTTAAAATAAACTCCCCCTTCATCAAAGATCACATCTCTACTAATATGAAACTTATTAGTAAGAGGGTCGTGACATCTATAAGCTTTACTTTCTTCTGAATATCCAATAAAAATGCATTTCACAAATTTTTCATCTAACTTCTTTCTTTGTTGTTGAGGAATATGAACAAAACATGTAGACCCAAAATCTTTTAGATGAGAAACATTTGGCTTTCTACAAAACCAAGTCTCATAAGGAGTAGAAATTTTTACCATCTTTGTAGTACTTCTATTGAGAATATAAATAGTTGAATGCACTCCTTCTGCCCAATACATGTTTAGCAAACACATTTCTTTCAACATACATCTAGTCATCTCTACAATGGTTTTGTTTTTCCTCTCCGCTACTCCATTTTGTTGAGGAGTATAAGTTGTAGTTAGCTCCTTTTTAATGCCATGGGAAATGCAAAATTATTTGAATGCATTAGAGGTGAATTCTCTACCTCGGTCAGTTCTTATAACTTTCAAATAGAAACCTGATTCCTTCTCAACAAGTGCTTTAAATATTTGAAAGCAACTAAAAGCTTGAGACTTCTCACTTAAGAAATAGACCCAAGACATCCTTGAAAAATCATCTACAAAGAGAAGAAAATATTTGTTCTTTCCAAGAGACAAAGTTTGCATGGGACCACAAATATCTGCATGTACTAAAGCCAAAGGCTCATGTGCTCTAAAATGATGATTAGGAAAACTTTCTCTATGTTTCTTCCCTATTAGAAAACCTTCACATACCTTTTTTTTTTGGCTTTATGAAAGATGGAAAACCTCTCACCAAGTTCTTATTTTGCATGAACGAGAGAGATCCAAAATTAAGATGCCCAAAACTCTTATACCAAATCCAAGGATCATAAACAGAAACCTTCAAACAAGCTACATCAGATTCCATTTTTAGACAAAAACATCCTATTATGTGTCATAGGAGCTTCAACAACTAGTCCATTGTTGTTAAAAATATTACAAGACTTTCCTTCAAAAACGGTCTTGTAATTTTTCGTATTTAGCTGCCCTATGCTAATCAAGTTATGCTTTAATCTTAGAACAAACAAAGTGTCATGTACATACATAGTACTCCCATTCTTCATTTTTAAAGCAAGAACACCTTTTCCCATTACTTCTGCTTGATTATTGTTACCAAAATTGACTTTCCCCTTCACATTCTCATCTAACTTTGCAAACAAAATTTTATTTCCAGTCATGTGATTTGAACATCCACTATCTAAATACCAAACAAAATCATCTTCGGCTTCAAAGCTATTTGATGTGAAAAACAAAATTTCAGATTTCTCACCTTTGTCTTTACTAAAATTTTCTTGAGAGGTGTTTCTTTTCTTTTTGAAACAATATTGTTCAATATGACCATCTTTACCACAATAGCTACAATGAAGGTGGCGTCTCCCAAGGTTGTTGCTTCTTCCTCTACCACAACCTCCTTTTCCATGAAATCTTCCATGGCCTCTACCTCCTCTATATGATGAGGAAAAAATAGAAGCCTCATTCATGGAAGATTGTTTTTTCTTGTCATCAACCTTCAACTTGGTTTGGAGGGCTTGTTTCGGGGGTTCCTCATTCCTTTTCAACCTATTTTCATGTACTTGAAGGCTTCCAAATAAATCACTAAGAGTTAGTTGTGATAAATCCCTTGACTCTTCTATAGCAATGGTAATGGGATCAAAAAAATTAGGAAGACTTCTTAACACTTTTTCAACAACCCTCCTATCTTCAAGAGATTCACCATGGGAATGAATAGCATTCACAATATTTTGAACTCTAGTAATAAAAGCTTCAACACTTTCACTTTCTTTCATAGAAAGAGACTCAAAATCTCTTCTTAACATTTGGAGTTTGACAATTTTTACCTTAACGGAACCTTTATAGGCATTTTCCAAGGATTCCCAAGCATCACGTGACATCAAACATTCTGCAATCTTTGGAAATATTGAGATATCAACTCCTGTTTGAAGAATGAACAGAGCTTTGGCATATTTTTTTTTCTCCTTCAACTTTGTCTTTTGATCAGCAGATAGAAGATTATAGGCGGCTTCATCAGCTAGCTCTGAATAGCCTGAAGAAACAAGCATCCATAGTTCTTGTGAGATTAGCATAGTTCTCATCTTCACACTCCAATACTCATAGTTCTCCCCACTAAAAAGAGGAATATGATACTACACAGTATTGTTAGTCTGGGCCATTATACTAGCTTGCAGCAGTCAAATAAACAACTTATATATGCATCTCTGATACCAATTGAAAAACTGAACAGGGACTTATATGAAATGAATTCACAACCCAAAAAGAACAGTTCCAAAATGAAAAAAATAGAATTGATATTATATGTTCAGTAGAATAGCTACAAGAAAAATAGCATTCTATACAAAAAGATTGAGATATACTCAGAACAGAGACTCTCTTTTTTTTTATTAAAAATACACAAATAGACTGCTGCATACAAACAAATATCAAAATCTAAACACATATTTAAAGGAAATCAAAGACTCAGTTAAGCCTCTGCTGTGTTTTCACACCTTGCAAAATCACTAAACAGATATTTAAAAAAAAACTTAGTGAAATCAAAATAATTCAAAAGACTCCATTGAAAATTAATATCAATATTTTTGCAGTCACATAAAACGGCAATAATAAGAAATGGCTAGTGCAACAAACGGGATTAGCAGGGGAAGTGGAGTCGTTCTGCGTTGGATTGGCTGCACTTCAATTGACACTATAGTGTTGATTAAAAAAACTTAGTGATCATAGCTTTCAATGGTCTGATCTCCTCGAACTCTGCAACTCACCACAATGTTACTTGCAATTAACTCCAAAGTTACTTGCAATTAACTCCAAAGACAGAGTGTTGCGATCACCGGGCAGAATGGATCCAAAACGTACTGTGAAATCATTGTCACAGCCCCAATAACTCCTCCGTGCTTGCAGAGGTCTCCAACTCGAGAGATTTACGGCACGTTTTGTTCTTTTGTTTATGACAATCCAGCTTAGCCTCATCATGTCGAGCAGGAATGTTTTCCTTGAATCCATATCTTTTTCCCTCTCCATATCATTAATAGAAATCGAAGGAATGTTGCCATCGCAATTACAGAGATGATCCGTCAGGAATGGAAACAATGGGAAGATAGAGCACGACTTGCAATGAAAATGGCCCAAATCATCTGCAGAGATGACTTTGGAATATATCGTTTTATTGTTGAAGTGGATATCCAGTAGCGACACCAGATCAGACGAAGAAACTGGAACTGCATCAAGATCAACCCCCTCTCCATTGAAATTTTCGTGATAATCTTCGTTGCAGTCGATAACTGGATGTTTGCAGCAAACACTGAGAAGGGGAAAACAATACCCATAAAACTTTCTGAATCCTCCCAAGGAAGAGATCAATTGTTTGATTTCACTCTTTTGTGTGGAAGGCCAAAGAGAGGAGCACAAATTTTCCCACAACCATTCTTGAAATGCAATGGATTTGAAAGCGGAAGAAGAACAGGCTGTGGTTGCAAGAGTGGATCCATCCACCCTCTTCAATATCTCTGCAATTATATCACTGTTCAGTATCGACATCTCAAATCCGATTCAGGACTTTCTGCACCTTTTTCTCTGTTTTATACAATGCCAAAGCCTTAGTCGGCGCCCTAACGAAAAGACGCGGCGCGTACAGTCAGTCAATGCCAGAAAAATCTCACATTCAATGTTGACCGAAGGAACGACCCGTCTTTAAAACGTGTGTACGCTGAGTTGAAAACTAACTTTTATGGGCACTTTTTGTGATATAATATATTAAATAAGTAGAAAGAAACAAAAGTTGTAGAGAAAGCCAACTAGCTAGAGTTATGTAGAGTGTTTAATACTAACAATTGTATATGAGTTGTAAGATTATATGTGGGATGGGATGTAAATGTAATGTCGATTTAAAATTGTAATTTCATCTAATAGTTGATATATAGCATATTTGATTGTGTGTGTGTGTGTGTGTGTGTGTGTGTGTGTGTGTGGATCAAATGAAGATCAATGAAAAGGGAAAAAGCAACAATCGAAAAAAAAAAAAAAACCTAAGAAAAGGCAAGTTGGATATGTATGAAGTTACGTGTTTTTGAATTGTTGAGGTAGAACTTTTGAATGCATGAACCTCTCTTCGTTTTATCTTGCGATATACATGTACAACAATGGATATGTGTGTGTAGCTTTCAAATGTAAATACAAGAGAGACATGCAAGTATGTCAATGAGTACACGCATGAGACTATAGTCAATGTTAACCCTTGGTGTTCACTATTGTCAATATCTATTGTTTCCTTATCTAGTGTCTCATACCCTATGATTTATGTATTGAAATTTCCCATGCAATTTTGAGCGGCATTTGTCGACGATTCCCAAATGTAAAAGAGTTATTGCCATGTGTGTGGGGTTGAAGAGGTCCTATGTTGGGCTAGAATATTTTTGAAATAAACAAATACAATAAGTGGCAAGTCAAGGGGTTATTTTAGATGGTAGATGATGTGAACAACAAGGCCAAGGGAAACATTAATTAACCCTTTTTACACCCATATATTGGATATCGCCATAATTTCTTCTCTTTTACCTAAAACCACAATTGTCTGCAATTTAATGTTGTTAAGGTTTGGTGAGACTCAAATTGAAATTTATTTAGCTTTGCTTACTATAATATGAACTGTAGTGACTTCACATTTGTATATTATGTAATGTTGCAAAAAAAGTGTGCATATAGTGTACACCTATAATTGGATCTCCTACAAGGTGGATTAGTTAAATATGAAAACTCCAAATCAATGATACTAAAAAAAAATGGGATTATGTTTCCATTGTGAAGAGAGGGACAATTATAGTTTTGTTCATTGAATAAAGTGAGTAAAACTGTTTAAGATCGAATCTAAACATTCACATAACCACATTTGAAAAATGTTGGTTGTTGTTTATGGTTATGGAACTGCATCAGTCAAATCCCTAACCTTTTTAAGGAGATGAAAGACATTTTATTGATTTAAATGACAAAACAATAAATGAAAATGACAAATATACCGACTTAAATTGCAAGACAATCGAAGTTGTGATTCACCGAAAATCACACGAAGATCGCAAGCGAATCGCGATTCGCATTCCCGCCTGTTGAAATTATGTTAAAATAGTGTTGCCAAAATTTGTATCTATCCTTTGAACTTTACTTTCACTTCTGCAAAACTTGATATGCAAGCAAGAGAGAAAGAAATTCAAGTATAGCCTCGAGTGCACAAAGAGTCGGGGTTATAATGAGGGGGTGAGTGGTATTATATAGTTTTTAAATGCATAGGGGAGTAGGGGTGTAATGATAGGGTCCATAGTGCATTGGACATGCAGATGGGTAGGTGGGATAGAAATTAAATGTGAGTGGGTGAGGGTTAGTAAATGAGTGGTGAGGTGTCTTTTATCCCCATTTTTATGGGGTTTTATATTTTTATTTACTTTTATGGGATTATTTATTGTTTTAAGATTTTTGTGGTTTATAATGTTTTTGGTATTTTCGAATTAGAGACCTTATACGCAAGGTGTGTTTTCTAATGTCCACATTTTTCCTCTTTTTGGAATGTGTGTTGTAGTGCAAGCGGATGCAACACAAAAACTAAAGATGAGATGGGGGTCATCTAACCCTATGGCAGTGGTTGTCGCATTGCCAGGATTAGATGGTTGACTAGATAGACAGGAACCTAGAAATGTGATTGATGGGCCACTTGGTTGGAGTCTATGTAGGGATCGATAGGTCGATTTCATGAGGAAAATACTATTGAGACAATTATTTGAAGATTAAATTTCATAAGCATTGGAGAGAAGGGTTGTTGTATGACTCCCCCTCAGTGACAATTTTTGAAGCCACGAGTTGCCCAACGTGACATGGGACAAAAAGTGGAAATTGAAAATGAGAGAAAATGAACCTTGGAAAAGGTGTTATTAGGAAAGGTGAGGACAGTGTTGCCCCAACCATCGGTCTTTGGATTTTGACGTTCAATGTTACATGTCACAATAATATTATTTGATAGTCTAAAAAATTATATGGATGTCATTTAGCGTTCAAAATATAATATGCATGTCAAAATTATTTTTATAATACTATTACAAAATACAAAAATAAATAAATAAGACAGAAGCTTTTACGGATCTCACCAGTGGGAAAAAATGTCAATGCTGTAGCCTGCAACTTACGAGATGATGCTCATCTTTGTAGACTGGATATTTGATGTCCGATCTTCAAATATTTTTCTTCACTTTCACAAATTCACCTGAAAGAAAGCACAACTTGTTCCTTACCAAGAAAAAATCAGTACTCCACTTCTCATGTCCTCTGAAACCCTGATCATTTCAGCCATGAAAGAGGTGTGGGTGACTTTATCTAGAGCAAATGCAGATCTACAAGAGCATGGCAGAGGATCTGGCCAACGGCTTCAACAAGAATGCGTGAATCTTAATTTCAGCATACAAAAATCCTTGTACAGATATAAACAACTGAAAACTAAGATTGATATGATATAAAAAATTAGTACTCAGCTTGTTCCTTAGTAAGAGAAAATGAAAGGATTTCTTTTCCACACAGTAAAATAAATCTTCTATTTACTAGCCTCCAAAATCCATAAAAATCTGGAGGAATTTCAATTAGCTTCCTCTGGAAAACTGATTTCCTTTCGCAGATAATTCTGTGAGATTGTCAAAATTCACAAAGAACGATCTCCAACAGCAAAAATTCAGCAATAACATATATATAATTACAAACCAAAAAAATCACTTCCGGAAGATTGTAGTTTCTAATTTTAATTTGTAAAAAATCAAACAAATAATAATAAAAAACAATTACAAATTAAAATGAATAGAAAAAGCTAAACAAAAAATCAAATAAAACTAAAAAAGAAATATGTTTTGTTTCATAATATTAATAAGATAGTAAGATTCTATTATTTTTATTTTCAATATATTTCAAAATTTCTATTTTTATTTATATTATATTTTTCATGAATTTCAAAATATATATATATAATATAATATTTAATTTACTAATTTTCTCAATTATTATAGATTTAGATTTATATACACTTTTACATTATAGATTTATATATATATATATATATATATATATAATTTATATATATATATATATATATTGCCATTTTGACATTTATATTATAATTTTGCATATCAATTATGATGGTCATAGTTTAGAAATGACTGTATTTTGACATGTAAAATGACTAAAAACGTCTAAGCGCCTTCTGAAAATCTAAGTGTGTCAACCATGCGCGTAGGAAAATGGAATCATGTGCATGGACAAGAGTGGATACAAGTGATATGATTTGTGGAGTGAAGAGGTATAATTGAGTGGTTATGAGTTGATAGTGAACATGCTAAGCTATGAGCGATACATCACAAGCAAAGTGGGGAGCTATGTGAGCGGCGTAGCATATTGGATGAGTAGCACAAGTGGCACGGGCAAGCTATATGGCTAGCGTCAAGCTACGCGGGCAAGGCGGTGAGATGTGAGCTACATGGGAAAGGTGGTGTAGCCGATCTAGGAGAGAGATAGGATTGATTTGAGTGAGTTGGTTGGGTGAGAGAGCTCACCGAGCTAGCTAGGTGAGCTAGATGAGCGAGCCGGCTAGGAGAGTTGGTGGGTGAGTGTGTGGGTATCTTTGGTTGGCGAGTTGTTTCGGTGAGTTGGTGGGGAGCTAGGTCGGTGAGCTTGGTATGGGTTGCACCCATGACTTGGAGGGGAACTCGAGTGATGTTGTGTCGCAAGTCGTAATGGTGACTCGCCGGGGTATGGTGCGAGTAGGGTTAGGGTTAGGGAGAGTCGGCATAAGGGAAATGGTAGGGACCGATCTAGGGAGGTGTGTTGGAGTCGATCCGAGTTACGTTAGTGACTCGATAGCATGGTCGTGGGATGGGCAGGCAATGGACGAGTTAGAGGTGGATAGGCTCGGCGAGAGCATGAACTTTGATGAGGGAGTAAATATGAGAGTCACGAGTACAACTAGTCATGTAAAGAGTATAACGGGGTGGGTGTGGTCAAATATTTTGAGGTGTGGGACTTCAGGTGAATGGTGAAGTGAGTCGGTCATGAGCACGACCAGAAAAGGAGAGATGGGGAAAAATAAGGTAAGCTCGGTCCTTTATAGAGATTGAGTTGGGAGGGTTTGCGGGGTGGGAAGCACATAAGCGAGTGAGAGTTAGGTGGTGAGCCGGTCTCAAGTGCGGCCCGATAGAGTAAGAGGTGATGAGTGCGCTAGATTTAGGGAGAGGGTTATAGGATCTCGCCGAAGGCTTGGATGAGTCGTTGTTAAGATAGTTGGGCCGAGGCACTAATGGTACTCGGTAGGGGTGGCTAGGGTAGGATAGCCGGGTCAGTCAAGTTCTTAAAGTGACTCGGTAGGGGTGGTGGGGTGGGATAGCTAGGATGGCCAAGTCACTAATGGGACTTGGTGGGGGTGGGTGGGAGGGATAACCAGGTTGGCTAAGTCATTAATGCAAATCAGTTGGGTGGGTGGTGTGAGATAACTAGGTCGGTTGAGTTGGGAAGGGGTCGGAGTAGGGTAGGGAAGGAGGTGATTTGAGCATCTCAACGAGTCACTAAAGAAACTCACGGAATGAGTTGAGAAGGTAAAGGGAGGTGAGGGGATGGTTATTGCATGATTGGGAATGTGGGGCATGAAGGGTATGTGATATTCATGAGGTCTATGAGGAGGATGGGTAGGATTGAGGGGGAAAGTATGAGTGAGCTAGCAAAGGCCTAAGTGATCCGGTGAGAAGTGAGGCGGGTTAGTGGGATAAGACGTGACAGGTTAAATATGATTGTAGTGCAAGTAGAAGATGATTATTATGCTATGAAATGCTCGGAAATGTGATGATGATGTAAAGGGAGTGTAGAAGACATTGGATTCCCAGGATGTTCAACACAAATATGAAAATAGGTATGAAGTGCAAAAGTTGTGCAAGTGAGATGAACAAAGTTTGAAAAATTTTTAAGGAGCACAAGATGAGCGGAAGTCACGAAACATGAGATAAAGAGTGATCTAAAATAGGATCTTGAAAAAGGTCTAAACATCACAATGGTGGCATACTATCCATGTGTCTCATTCACATCTTGTGTGTGCACACTGAAATTTAATTACTACTTAAAGTGAAGACCGATGAGACAATGAGTTAAAACACAAGCCAACGTGTAGGTGTGAATGAAAAAGGTGATTGGTGAATAGTGAAATGGAAGACAATTGTAAGCCATGCATTACTCTACTTCCATCCATGCATCCATCCAATAGCCCATGTAGACACCAAAATTGGGTCACACTCCCCTTGGTCCTTTGTCAAATAACCAGCTCAAACATACTCATCTAACCATGGCCCCTTCCACCCCACATCACCATTAATTTAATTAATTTAATTTAATTAATATATATCCTCACAATATTTAATATCTAATTACCTTAATTTCTACCCCACCACCTCACCTAGACACCTCATCCAATCACCTCACCCTAGACTTATTCTTGGCATGTTTCCATAGCTAACAATAACTAAGTCTCACTTGCCTTAATGAGCTAAGATTTGGTCTAACCCTAAAATCAATCCCTACAATCTTTCTAACCAAATTCCCACTCATTATAAGGAAGATTCCGTTCTAATCCGTGAGAATAAACTAGTGGGCCCAAGAAATTAGAAAGATTTTCCCATTTTAGTCAACCTAGGGAATCCCACCTTAACCGACGCTTGGTCACACCTAAATTGATGCCGGTCAACCTGGAACCGTCGTCGGTTACCATTTATTCACCTAAGCAACCTTGTTTTTGGGTTGGCACATTTTGAGAGAAAAGAAGATGAGAAGAGAGCTGCATACAAGTAGAACCAGAGTCTTTTCATGCACCCAGGACATCCATGTTGATCACTGGGACATATATTGAAGCATTTGCACTCACGGAGCATTCCAGGACATATTACTATGGCACCAAACATCATCCTTCCGATCAACTTCCATCACCACTCAACCATCAAAATCCTACATCAAGCAGAAGTATACCTTCTACCAAATTAGTCCATTTCAATATAATAGTCTTTTTCATTTTCCTCATCATTAGTTTATACTTTGCATGTCCATTTCCCATCTCTTATTTGCTTGTAGAGTTAACCATTTCTCTACCCACACCCCAAATCACCATTCTCACCTAATACCCACCTATGTGTATACCGAGACTTTATCTACCTTCCCCTCTATCCTTCCATCTCATTTGCCCCAACTTAATCCCCATGAGATCTTATCAAGTTCCTTTCACCCTGACCTTACCGACGTTGGTTATCTAAGACCATCGTCGGTCTCCCCTAAACCATCATCGGTTATACCCAATGGCATCGGTCTCTGTGTTTTATACCTTGACCAAGAACAGACCCAACAATCATCTCACCAGTTGACCTAAACAACCCAAAATCTGACCTAACCTAGTTCCAACAACCTGACACCTACTTATTATTTAGATCTGACTATAACCTAGCCTGTTATATTAGATTTTCTTATTGTGCTTGAATGAGATACCTAAATCATATCAACTACAGTAGGACTTTACTTGTTTCTTGCATTAATTTATTTTAAATAGTGGATTGACAACCATCTAGGAAGTATCACACTTCCCGAAACTAGCATATGCTAGGTAGTCCACTGTCATATATCATTTAACTATCCTTTTGTGGTCTTGTTTTCTATTACAGGTAGTTCCTCCTAGCCAAAAGGAAGCTCTCACATTCAGTTGTGGATCAAGAAGTCGAACGCATGCGCAACAACCATCAACTCAACCAACTTGACATTTAATAGGTATTCCTCCTTAGCCCTTACCCTTATCTGTTTCATCATTTTGAAAATGTAAAGAAAATGGTGAAACATTTTGGCACTGCTTGGTGGGACCCATCAGGGGTTCTAATTGCATTTTCTTCATTCCTAGGAAAAATTTGTGTGTTTGTTTCCCTTCAAAAAGCTTACACATTAATCTTCTTCCTTGGTAATCTTCTCTTCTTTCTAATTGCTCTAAAAGATACACTTTCTTTTGGTGCATTTAAAAGAACCATTCTTCTTTCTTTTTGCATTTAGTGAAAGAGCATACCCTCTCCTATTCACCATTTGTGTCATCGAACATAATCTTTCGATTTGGGCTTAAAATTGATTGCATTACATTTTGATTTGTTGCATTTAGATCACATTAAAATGAGGGCAACCTATATGTTGGAAGTCATGCCCAACTGATGGTTGACACAAAGAATCATAGAAAGCACATTTTCTCTCTCTCTTGTGTCTTACCAAACTTGCACAAAATCAAAATATACACATCTTTCTTAAAATAACATCTTACCCGGAACATCTATCAGTGATCACATGATCCGATTGGCAGGTACTCCCCAGCTCGTTGCCTCTGTCAAGTCATCATCTCAGAGGATGGCCCACCCCCACCATAACATACCTAAAACCTCTCCTTTTAGATATCCTTCTTCGTAGGATGCCTTCCTAACCAAAAAAATTCCGTTCTAAATACACACATTCAGTCCTAAATAGCATAAGCTAAACAAACATAAGAAAATCACTGTTAGGATCGTGCTTTTTCTTAGCATTCTTCTTGACTTGTGTTTTGAGGTGTGAGACTACGAATCTCCATTTTTTTCTTCCTTGCACACTCCACCATCATAGTTGGAGTATTATGACTTTTTCTAAGTGTGTCAAGGCCCCATCTCCTCATTCTCAAGTTTTTGAGTTTGATTCTTCACTTAATTTAATTCACAAAACCAAATTTCTTCATTTCTTTCTAATTTCACAGTCATCCAACGCGTCGGTCCGTGACCATTCGTTCACATCTGACCATCATCGGTTAAACCCTAACCGGTGTCGACTTCTAGCTTTCTAGTTACTTTACCTAGAATAGCCTTCATCACTCTTTTTTTTATTTCTGGCCCTCAGGGCATCATCATATTTCTCCCCTGTTGATACCTACTATCATACATACAGTTTCCCAAGTACACATCCAACATTCTTGTTTCATTCTTTGAGATTAGTTTTCTTCCATAGTGACCGGTATCAGTTTCAAAGTTAACCATCATCGGTTTTCCCTCAACTCAATCACCATCATCGGTCCCTCAACCTCACCTATCATCTGATCGATTACTTGTGTTTGATTTTCAAAATCTAGACATTGACCAGATTCACCTCCCGAACCCCATTATTCTTTGTTTCTACTATTTTTTGTCATCTACTAGAATACAATCTTACCAGGTCAGCACTTGTTCACATGGTGTTGACTCACAACTAGACTAACGCCCTCATATTCCACGCTAGTCGTCAACCACTCCCACCTAGTCCCTCACCCTTCCGTCCTGTCACCCATGGATCCAACCTTACCTACCACCATTATTGTAGGTGATGAAAGAGTTTGCACGACTCCTTGATCAGAATCCCGTGGCCTTACAGTTCTACCTTTCCCACTCTTCCACCCGAGACTCCTCAGGTCAGTTGATATATGGCATGCCTATATCCATCTCTCCTACCCTTATTCCTACTTCTACATCAGCCCCTAATAATGTGGCGTTACCCTCACCTACTTCACCCCCAATAGTTTCAGCAACTAGGCCCCATACCCACCATGACCGTTGTGTCTGCAATTATCACTGCACCTATCGTATCTGTTGTCCCCTCGTCGACCACCCAAGCCATAGCCCAGTCCACACCCATTGTCTCACAAATACCCATTACAACACAACCACCCATGTGGTGTTGGTGACCCCTACTCCATTCTATAATCTCATCCTCTCCATCCCACAAACACTTTGCCCCCAATCGCTACCAGAGTCACGATGACCATCCCACCTACATACACATACTATCAACAACCCCCTATCTCGTCTGTCACCCATTCTGGATATGTGCCTTCTATGTCGGTTCCTTATTCTCAACCTCCCTATCAGGTTCAATATCTGCCCCCTTATGCCACAAGAGGTGTCCCTCCATCATAACCTACCAATGACCTCATCAAGTTGATGATGGAAAAGATCTGAAACACTAGAAGCATCGGTTTCCGGCTCATGCAATTCCCTCACCTATGATGAAATTTGTAATGAGCCTATTCACCCATCCATTCCTATTCGACCATACCCCATATACATTAGGAAATGCCAAAATTCAACCGCTTCAATAGCAAAGAAGACCCACAACAACATTTGTGGTCCTTTAAACATGGGTGTTACCTGATTGCCCATGATGACGCTTTACTTTTGAGGACTTTCCCAATGTCCCTAATAGGACCTGCATTAGGACTAGTACAGTGGGCTACCAAGACACTCCATCTACTCATTTAATCAAGTATCCCAAGCCTTCCTAGATCACTTCTCCATCAACATTGTTAAGAAGGTTACCATGACTGATCTTTATTCCACACGACAGTATGATGATGAGTCTATCATTGACTTCATCGCTCATTGGCGCAACCTCATTAACCAGCTCACATTTCAATTACCTCAAAATGAACTCATATAACTATTTACTCGGGCTTGTGCTAGACACATCTCACCAACCTTGTAGGTGTACAACCTTTCACACTTTTGACGAGGCATTCACCATGGCATGGAAGTTGGAAATTTGTGCTATCGAAGAAAATAAAATTCAACTTCGTAACAAGAACATCGTGTTCAAATCAAATGATGCTTCTTCATCTTTGAAACCCCAAAACAACTATTCAAAGCCCAAAGGGTCTACTAATGTCATAGTTCTCAAATTTGGTCCCCCTCATCAATCAAACCCAGCCAAACCTCCTTCTAATCTCTCCCTCATCCAAGCTTTCCAGTTTAGATGAGAACAACAAAAGTACACTTCCATAGGAGAATCTTATTCTTTCATTTTGGAAAATCTTGTTAAGGCTGGTGCCATTACCCTTCCACCTATAAAACCACATACTGGTTTTGACCTAAGCGACCCATGCCTACATGGTATAAGGAACATGAATTTTACAACTATCATCGTGTCAAAGGTCACAGCGATAATAACTGCATCACCTTCAAGAATATCATCCAAGAAATGTTAGACAATGGAGATCTAGTCTTGGATAGCCCAAATGCACCCACTAACCAAAACCTACATATCTTCAAGAAGTCATTCCCTAATCATGCCCCATCTTCCAACCAAGCTGGTGATACCTCAAACAATGATAGCAATGTCCATGAGGTCCACTATTTTTTGATGACATACCAGTTGCTTCCCAATTACCTCATGTTCCTTCCATAGATGAAATCTTAGCTGCACTCCCCTACCTGCACCAGAATCTATTTCATCTACTCCTCTACCCATAGAGGAACCCCCTTCATTTTCCCCTTCACCCATGGAAGAGCCTATAATCAGCACGCCGCCTTTGACCCCTCAAAATTCCAAGTAGTTGTCAATGGCACCTCTCCTACTCATAGAAGATGTAGGTCCACCGCCTACACCAACACAAGGAGAGTCCACTTTGGTTGGCCCATCCTCTCCTCTACCCATAGAGGATCCTATCGAAGTACCGGTGTCTTTTGATGACCCTTCACCATCGGACCTTCAAGAGCCTGTTGACCTACTTTCATCTCTCTTACCCATAGAGTCTGAGGCTAGCCATTTCCTGTATCTCAAACACATTTTATGGGGATTTCCACTCGATCACATTATCCCCACTTCTTACAACACCATTTTCATGCTTGGTCGATCACTGGACTATGTCGATAGAGCCTTACTTTGGGGACGCCTTCTACTTCTTGTTTCAACACAAATGCAGTTGTCACTCATTGACACCTCCACTATCTATCCAAAAGTGTTTTGAGTGACCAAACCAAACACAACCACAACTATTGCAATACCTTCCACGACACCACTCATGGCCCAACTCACACCTCTGCCCATATCCCAACATGCATCTACACCCAAACCCACACCTATATCATCTCCCTTACCTAAACCTATCACTACCTTAGGGGTCATACCGACAACTAGCCTTACTCACCCACCCATCAAATTAGATTTAGCCACATCTTCCAAAACTAACACTAAACTTACACTGGCCCTAAAAAAAAGATCCAATCTCCTAGACCTCATACACCAACTTCTCCTACCATGCCATTATCACCGTCGTCACCCCTTCCGTCCATCCTAGGACCTCACCCCTCGACCTTGGCCAAGAAACCCCCATCCACCAGTAAACCAAGAGTATAACAACCCATTTCCCGTCACAGACCTCTAATATACCCAAATGACCCACACAACTTCCACCCTCACCCGTAACCTTCTTACCACCCATACCTCCACTACCATCAATAACTTCTTCACTACCCATGACACTTTCTTCCCTTTCACTCATGCCTCTTGCCCAACCCACACCACCTACCTCCACAACCTCGGTTACCCCCATGGGTAACCCACCCTCTTCCACCATCAATTTTCCCTCCACATCTCGTACACCTATATCACCTTTACCCAAAAAGATGCAACCTAAAGCTAAAAATCTGCTACCCTCCAATAAGATAGTTAAACCAACCAAACCTTCCATCGTCCATTTCTTCTACCTTGCCCCCTACCTAGTAGATATGACCAACACCTAAGACCACACCACACACCAAACTAGTAGCCCAACCTACTCCCCCTCTTGTAAAGACTCTTCCTCCACAGATCAGCCACACATGTACCCAAACCCACATTCACCTCCCATTGTGATCCATTAGCAAGGTCCTACGCCAAAATCCTAACCAATCTCCTCGAAACTTTTGTCATCACATTACCACCTCTTAGACCTTACGACCCACTCAAACCCAAACTAAAAGGGTTTGACAAAACAAAAATTTTGCCTACCATCATGTGCCGGACATGATGTAGAGAATGTAAGGCCTTAAAAATGCCCTAATTCAATTATGTCCTCCCAAAGAAAAAATTTTGACGACGATGATCATCTTGATGAGGACCCCATTTCACCTTCATCAATTTCTACAAATCTTCTCCCATTACCTACTCAAAAACCAATTTCTCCACCCCCACAACTCTTTAATCCATCCCCAAGATTTGAGATTAACATGGTTCGTATAAGAGAGTTGGCCAAACCACCACCAAAATGCCAATGTGCCTACTCATTTCCCAAGGATCATATCCACCACTAGGGTTTTGTCCCTCATGCCACTATACCTTCCATGACACACCCTCTTCATCCACCTCCCCTCAGATTAACATGATCAACATTGCCACCCGTGCTCAGAAAGACAAGGGCAAGGAGAAAGCAACTAGCCCATCAACCAACCCTATACCCAATATACCATCTGCACCCACACCCAAAGTCATCATTCGAGGTCCTGCATATCCCATTTCTGACGGGGTCACACATCACACAATGCTAAAACAACTACACCAATCCCCCTCAAAATGTCTTTATACGACCTCATCCAAACCTTGGAATCACATCGTTAAGCCCTCATGGAGGTCCTTCAATCTATCAAAGTCTTACCAAATGACCCCACACTCGTAGCCTCCATCATTACCCCTCACCATGTAGCCTCTCTCACTAGGTATTCACCTTCCTCTACACCTCCACCCACTCGCCAAGTGGCCGCCCTCAGCTTTTCAGATGAAGAGATCACTCCCTTCCATCGATGATCTCAACCCCACTCTTTTCATCTCTATCTTTATCGATAATATACACGCATACGATGCGTTATGATCGATGGTGGTGCTAGTATTAACATCATTTCCTCACATGCGTATACAACCAAATGAAAATACCTACCAATTGCATGCATGGTAACCCTATTATGTTGTGTTCCTTCAATGACACCATGACCTCTACCCTAGGTACCATTGTTCTCCATGTCCGTGTAGGTCCCCTGCACCATCCCAAAACTTTTCTATGTCTAGAAGGGGAATTCTAGTATAACTTGCTTTGCTTGGCCACCTTGGATCCGTGTTATGGGTTGTGTCCCTTCGACTTTACATCGATGCCTCAAATTTGAACATGAGGGACATAATTACACCATCCCTACCGACCCTCACCTTTCAAGACCTGTAACATGCTATATCACTCAATGATGTGCTTGTACCGGTTAAGGCATCCGCCACCATCACCACTTCACCTTCACCCACCACCAAAAAATTACCACTACTTCTACTACTGCATCTAACCTCATTATCCCCACTGCAGCTGTAGCCTCTACCGCTGGCGCCCCTATTTCCCCTTCATCTAGTGAGCCATCTATACCCGCTACCCACATACCAACTACTGATCCCTTAGAAGGTGTTTTTCAATGCCTCACTCTGGGGGAATACCACCTATACAATATCGATACCTTCCTCACCCCACAAGAGTATGGGAATCTACATCAACACCCCAGTTATGACATCCGCATCGGTGACATTTTCCCTTATGGCCCTCCCCCTTCTTCACACCAACCTAACGTATGGGGGACTTGATATGGCCACCTATAAACCTAAACCTCCATCCCAAACCCAACCATTTTCATCCGACCTACACTCCCTCACTAACCACCGCTTTCGCTCACACTTTCCTCCACCGTGCACATGGAAAGGATTTGGCTTTGGTTTTTATGAACAAGGCCACCACACTATCATTTCTTGTACCTCTCATAAACACAATGACCATAGTGGCATTGGTTTTGATGCTTCATCCTCTAAGAAGGTTCACATCGACCTTATCCAGGATGACAAGAAATATTCCCCCTCTCATTCACCCACATTACCATCTTCACCCACAGAGTCCATAGATCCTAAATCTATTCCTCCTAACTTTTTTTTTCATAAACACCATTTCCCTAGGACCGTTGACCTATCAACACGATGGCGAGGCTCCCTCTTCTCTCCCATTCCTGTATCCTGACATGATCGATGACGATACGCCTTCAATTAATGTCATTCAATGTCAGGATGATGATTCCATCCTCACCTACCTTTGTGCAGAAGACTCTTATATGAACACCGATCGTTACCTCTCGAGACGTAAACTATGTTGAACGAATCGACCATCGAAATCAACATTAATACTCAAGATGACCCGCACATTCTCAAGATCGACCAATCCTTAGACACTATTGAACATGAATCCTTCACCTCTTTCCTTCGGGACCATAACAATGCATTTTCTGGTCCTATGCCGATATGCCCAGTATTGACCCAAAAATTGTGGTTCACAATATCGTAACCATTCCTGATGCCAAACCCATCAAACAAAAGCTACGGAAAATGCATCCTCACATTGCTCTTCTGGTCAAAGAAGAGCTTTAGTGCCTTCTCTTGGTTTCCTTCATTCTACCCATTGATTATCCCCAATGGATTTCTAACATCATTCATGTCACAAAAGTGACAGGGGGACTCCACATTTACATGGATTTCCATGACCTCAACCTCACCTATCCCAAAGATGATTTCCCACTACCAGGCATTGACCAATTAGTTGATCTCACTACTTGGCCATGAAATGTTATCACTCATGGATGGTTTCTCGGGCTATAATCAAATATTACTAGCTCCTGAGGATCAACAATACTACCTTCATCACCCCTTGGGGACTTTCTACTATCGAGTCATGCCCTTTGGCCTCAAAATGTTGGTGCTACATATCAGCGAGCCATGACTTACATCTTCCATGACATCATGCATCGCATATTGGAGGATTACGTAGATGATCTGCTTTCCAAATCCAAGCATCAACCAAACACCTGCCCATTCTTAAATTCATCTTTGACCACCTCATCAAGTATTGTGTTCGTCTTCAACCAAAAAAGTGCGTCTTTGTGGTACTTTCTAGGAAACTCCTAGGTTTCATCGTTTCTTTGCATGGCATAGAAGTCGATCCTGCTAAAGTCAAGGTTATCCTTGAAATTCTGCCACCCACTAATCTCCATCAACTTCACAGCCTACAGGGAAAGTTGTAATCAATTCATCATTTTATCTTGCAGCTTTTTGACCGTTGTCAACCATTCCATCATCTTCTCAAGAAAGACATTTCATTCAAATGGGATGATGAATTCCATAAAGCCTTCAAATCCTTGAAAAAATACCTCCTTCAACCACCAGTGCTCATTCCTCCTAAGGATGACCAGCCCTTCTACCTATATATTTCTACCACTGACCATTCTCTAGGTGTAATATTCTCTCATCATCGATGACGACTAACACCAAGAAAAGCGGTTTATTACATAAGTTGTACCCTTCTTGACTATGAAACTAGATATACCCATGCTAAAAAACTTTCCTAGCCTTAGTTTTCATCACCACCAAACTCCACCATTACCTACTCAACCACAAAACCTTCGTCATTACTAATATTGACCCATTACACTACATGTATGCCAAACCTTATCAAAATCAACGTGTCACACATTGGATTATGCTTTTGGCTGACCTCGACCTTGAATTCATCCATCAAAATTCCATCAAGGGCCAGACTATCACCGACCAATTGGCCGATGCACCTATTTCCGGGAATCAACCCTCTAACTTCAACTTTCCAGACAAGTCTATTGCTACCCTTTCCTTGGATGAACCCGCTTACCAAATGACACTCTTCTTCGATGGCTCCAAGTGTCAGCGTGGGGGTGGGGCTGGTGTTATCCTCATTCCACTTGATGGTGAACCTATGCCTTTGTCTTTCAAACTCGATTTTGATTGTACAAATAATATTGTTGAATACGAAGCACTCGTATTGGGTCTCAGTGTTGCTTTATGCCTTAGATGTTAAGTCAATCAACATCTTTGGTGATTCTCAATTGGTCATAAACCAAGTCAATGGTATATACCAGTGTCATAATGAGATACTTCAAAAGTATAAGCATCATGTGGACATACTTTTGACCACCTTTGACCGTTACACACTTCAAACCACCCCACGTTCTACCAATAAATTTATGGATACCATGGCCTGCTTGGCTTCTTAGATACCTGCTTCACCCATTGACTCTAAAATATTTGTCACCATATAAAGACTACAATCACCCTCTTATTTTCCTCATGAAGTTTACTCTATCGAACCACTACCCCTGACCCACGTGACCTTTGGTATAAGAAATATGCAGACTATCTTTCCCTTTCCATTTTACCTATCGATCTCACTCGTAATGGACAACGTGCCTTTCTTAAAAGTGTCTCTCGTTATGTCATCATGGGTGGTCTTCTTTACAAATGTGGTTTTGACAGCATTCTCTTACGATGCCTTACAAGTTCTGAAATTCCCTACACCATTAAGGAATTCCATGATGGAATTTGTGGAGGTCACTTTAGTGGTCTCACTTGTCGCAAAAAACGCATTCTTCACCTAGGCTATTATTGGCCAACCCTAAACCATGACTATTGTGATTATGTCAAACACTGCATGAAATTCCAACAACATGCTAATCTCCATCACACCCCTAGTCATGCCTTACAGTCGTGCGAGACCTTTGGCCTTTTTCTCAATGGGGTTTGGATCTTGTCGGTGAGATCAACCCCCATTCTTCACAATGCCACCAATGGATCATAACCGCTATTGAATATTACACTAAATGGGTAGAAGCCATTCCCCTCATTTCCACCAAAGCTGAGAAAATATGTGAATTCATCAACCATCACATCATTTTCGTTTTGGTGTCCCTCACTGCATTATCACGATAACGGAAAACAATTCAAAAAAACCCTACACAAACTATGTGATGCTTTTGGCATCCAACTTAGTTTCTCATCACCTTATTACCCGCAAACCAATGGTCAAGCCAATCAACCAATAAAATCTTGAACAAAATTCTTATGAAGGTAGTCAACGATACTGGGAAAGATTGGCATACGCACATTCCTTTTGCCTTGTGGGCTTATCGCACTAGTATTCACACTTCAACTACTACCACCCCCTTTTCTCTGGTCTACGGTACTAAGGTTGTCTTACCTCTTGAAGTTTAGATTCCATCCCTCGCATCTCACTACAAGACATGCTCAACGATGATGAATTTTGCTAGGATCATTTGGCGCAACTTGAATTATTAGATGAACGTCATCTCAACACTCTTGACCATCTCCAAATCTACCAAAAACGTATCAAATGTGCCTATGAAAAACGTGTTCACAAAAAACCTTTCAGGTCGGTGACCTCATCTTGAAGGAAAATCAACATGTAACCAAAGAGGAGAAAAGTAAATGGGGAAAATTTGCTCCTAATTGGCTTGGACCCTATATCATTACCCATGCCTATGGATCAGGTGCTTATCATTTGTCTTCACTTGAAGGTAAACCTAAACCTAAGCCCCTTAATGCCTTGCATCTTCACCATTCTATTGTTGATATCAAGTCCTATATCACTTTCTATCAATTGATCACTCATCCCTTGAGCGTTGTTCACCTTCCATATTACCCATTTTGAGGATCCACGACTAAACAAGAATCATGTGATTACCCATCACCTTTTAGCCTTGTCTTCAATATGAGTACCACGGCTCTACTCATAGCATGATTCTCATGGATACTTTTCATCTTCTTCAAGATGGAATCCCATGGTCGTTCATCACTCAAAACCTCCTCTTCATAGTTAATCTTTGTGTGCTACGGTCTTGTCTTCTAAACAAGAACCTAATCATCCTCTATAGTCTTTTCCATGACTTAAACGTCTAAAAACAAAAGGGATACCACTCCTTGAGTCAAACTTCCAGAAAAGATGACTCCCTCAAAAGGGACATCTCTTCTTTATATTCTACCACTATCAATAGACTGCTCCCTTGAAGGAAAGCTATATACAATCATTACAAAAATATAATAACTATTCAAAAGCTTCCCGCATCGATCAGCTTCACAAAGACCTCAAGGAGATAATATACCATCCCATATAGACTTCCCACATCGATCAATCTATTAAAAAAAAAAAATAAAGAAAAAGATGAAATTTTCATCATGGAATTTCCTATTTTGGATTCTAGGGTTTCTTGTTCCAAATACATGTCATTGTACACTAAGTTACGCTAAACCTCCCATTCTCACCTCCTTGCCTTTTTCACCTAAATTCCTCATTACTCAAGGGACTTTCTACAAACGTGACATTTCGTGATCATGTGACTTTTCTTCACCCTTAGAATAGTCCATTATGCAAGGCCTATAGGGTCTTACGTTCATAAGCCCATCTGGGGTATGGTAGACTCATTAGGGTTCTTATCAATTAAGCAACTCTTTTACCACCTCTTACCATTCACCTTCCTCATTACTTATTGATTATCCTATACAAGACCAGATCCTCGACACCTGTATTTAAAAATCACTCAACCATGCCTACCACCTAAACTCAATCATGCACTATGACCTACATCACCCATGCCTAGCACCTATCAACCCATTCCGCTATTTCACCCTAATCTTCCCTAGCTTATGGGAGAACTACATCGGCTTGAGGTCCCTTTTCACCGGACTATGTAGGCAGCACTCTGAGGGCATGGGGCCCTTGGAGGTTAGCTCAGCCACTCTCTACCCTAACCAATTCCCTCTTTCCCTTTCTTCCCTAGTTAGTTTCCTTTTATATCGATAATTGGAAATTAAACCAAATAATCAACAAATTGCTTAACATCTTTACCATCATAACTTACACATTCATTTCATCTTGTCTACAATTTCTTTACCATAATCATACATTTCCTACAAATCATCTTAACATGATCCACATCATCATTAATTACATAAATTAATGAATTAGAAACTCAACCATACCTAACCAACTTGACTCAACCTGCCTAATAGTCAACTTTGACTCAATCCATGCCTAAACCAACCTAACTCCACCATGCCTAACTCAACCTAACTCCACCATGCCTAACTCAACCTTACTCAATCAATCCTAAGTCAACCTAACTCAATCCATGCCTATGATCTAACTCAATCCATGCCTATGACCTGACTCCATCATGCCTGAACCAACCTGACTCCACCATGCCTACACGACCTTGACTCTATCATGCCTAATCCACTTGATTTCCACCTATATATATAACAATGAAAATTAAAACATGTACACCATCCATACTATAAATACCATCATCTATAAATCGGAAAGTCTGTGTAAACATACATGTGAACATAGATACAAATAATAATCACAATCCCTCAAAAGCTCTCATATATACACCTCACCATCTTTGGCACGCAAGCCGGTATATGATCAAAAATAACAAAAACTCTCATCTACATCCTCATCATCTTTGGCACGTAGGCGGTATACATATCAAAAATATGTCAAAAACATGGATACACTGATCATCAATGATGACTAATCATCACCCCACCTGATATCCATCCTTGTCTCATCAGTCTCCTCTATCTCCCCTCCAGTGGGGTGCCCTGCCAATCTCTCTCCACCTTACCCCGATCTATCCTCTAATGGTCCCTCACCTGGAGCTGGCCTCCATGAACTGGTGGCCTCACCCGACCTGTCTCGGGGCTCGATGGCCCCTGTGCTCTCTACACTATGGGTACGTGACCTAGTCCTCTCACTCGAGGCTTGTTGTGCTCTATACTCCCCATAGGATAGAAAATATATCCCTACGGCCATCAAAATATCCTGATAATACCATACGGACCTCACCTAAGGCATCTCTCAACCTACCTATCGGTATTGTCTATGGTGGTGCCATCGGCCTCGGCCCCTGTACATGTCTCTCGGGACCTCCCACTGGTATGTCCCTCCCTGTTTGTACTATCTGGGGACCAGAGTCGTAACATCCACTGACTCTGTCAAGGCAACTAGCCCTACAAATCCTCTAATCTATGCCTGTAGGGCATCCACTGTATCCATCTCCATCTCCATCTCCACCTTGTGTGGTACTCCATCCTCGCGCTTTACTCGGGCTGTAGAGTGGCCACTATGCCTACTGCTAAAAATAGAAACATGTGCCTCTGAGCCTATCAACTTCCCCTGCACTATACCCAACTATGTAATCAGGGTCGCCACTTGCCCCGTAGGGTGTCCCTCTGCACTGTGATGGTGGCTAAATCCAGCTGTGCCCATGGCCTCGGCGGTACTTCTCATAAATGTGCAGCCCACCACTATCTGTATCTATCTGTAACCCTAACATCATCAATCCTCACGGTCTCTCACCTACTCCTCCTGCCCTATTAGCATTGTCTACTATGGTAGAGGAAGAGTCTCTCTCATCATCCCTCCTATACTGGGAAAGGTGGTGGTATATCCTGAAGTAGCCCAAACTGTCATCTAACCCTATCCACAGGTATCATCTCATGCTCTCCTGCACGTCACCCCTCTATCCACCGGAGTAGTTGTAGCTCTTGTAGCTCCTCTATCATCTACCCATATGATGGAAAACCCACATAAGGCCTCCAAATGATGTCCATGCCGAGAAAACCCCTCTAGTAATCACCTATAATAGGCTACATCGTGTGTAGCTCTAGCTGCTCGGCACTCCCCAATCGCAGTACCCATTCCCTAAATCCCACTCAAACAAAACTTGGCTCAAATGCATCAGCATGGGGCATACCAACTAGATGCACACATACAATGTGCTCATACGCCCAATAATGGAGTAAGAAAGTACAACAAAGGCTAAACCTCTGTAGCCGCCCATAAGCCCATAGCTCTCTATACAATCTATAATGGAGAATGCAAGCGCCCATGCAAAATGGGTCCTATCCTCCACCATGTCATGCAAACCCCCATCAACGATCATGGGAATCTCCCACCCTCTGCATCTGGAAGTGCAAAGTAGCAGACTCCTCTATCAAAAAAACTACCAGCCTCATCTCCTCCGGATGTGCCCGAATACATATCTCTATAGCTCATACTGGCACTATGGAACCTCATCTCCACCAGCCCCTCACCAAACACGGTCAGCATCAACTCCTCAAAGGCCTTTGAGGAGATAGAATACACCTGCATCCCCACTATCGGTAGATGCAGGATCCTGTACACATCCTCCAGGGTGACTGTGATCTCACCCATCGGAAATGGAAGGTATTGGTCATTGAGTCCCATCTATTGATGAGAGTGACCATCAAGCTCAGCTCCCAGACTATGTGCCAGTAGTGTCTGACCCCAATCAGACCAACCTCTGCTACATGGCACCATTCATCAACTATCGCACCCCCATACCTCCATGAGTAAGGGAGGTACCCTATCTCTCATCCATAGCTGGTCCCTAGCCTGCATTCAACCAATCACACACATTATTAAACACTTGACTTTACCCAACATTGACCTTCAATCCCCCCACCCACTGCTATCTATTTTACCCACTTTTACCTAACCTTTCCCCTTACCCCTCCTAGACCTCTAGCCCTTTTTTCCCTAACCGGCACCAGTTACTCCTAACCATCACTAGATCGATATAATCGACATCGGTTCCTCTCATCACTGACCGATGTTGGTGTGACAAGACTACATCATTCATACCTTGAACCGGCGTTGGTCACTGTTCTCCCATGCCCAAATCCCGAAACCCCCATTTTCTCCCCCATTTATTTCCCATTTCCCCTACACACCTACCCAAACCTACCCCAAATTACTCCCCAACCCTATTTCCTCTACCTATGACCTTTCCACCCCATCATCCCTCAACATTTTAACCACACATTTCAAATTCTCTACCCTACCCAAACTAACCTACCCATTCCCTTCTTCTTATATCAAATAAAATGAATGGATCGATCTTACTTGTCTCGATGTCACCTCCGTGGTGGCACGTCTAGCCGTTGTGTCGGTGGTCCACCCAAACCTTCTCCCTACCTGTGCCATGTCTAATCACCCAATCCAATCCTCCTGACCCCCACCAATCACAATTGATCCCCTATGCTCATGTGGACCCGTCTACTTAGCTCCTCTAACCAACCGGATCTCTCCACCTCAGTAGGATATCGTCCCTTATCCTTTCCTCCCGACAAAGCACAACTCGTTCAAGTGCTTTGTCATTTTCACAAAATCCAAAACATACAAATGAATCTATATTATACATTTTTTTTTTTTTATATACCCATGTCGACCTGACCGACGTCGGTTATACCTAAACCGACATCGGTCATGTGCCCTAGCACACTATGGTTGGTCGATTATACCCAAACCGACATCGGTTCGCTGCCCTAATAAATCATGATTGGATTACCTAAACTATCACCGGTTACATATGATCGCACATTGGTTACCATCATACTCTTTCCCATACCCTTTTCCCATTTCCGACCAACAATTAACCAAACCAGCCACCGTTTGACCTTACCCACCCTTATTGCAACCAACCTCCATGCCTACCTTACCTATACTTGTCCTTAATTACATTTTGGGACTTATTATTTTACCCATACCTCGGCCCTACCTGTGTCCGTGACCTAGTTACTTGGACCGGAACATTGTTAGTGACCTGTGAACTCATGTGCTCGCTATACCTTGCGACACTATTACCCATGTTGTTTGACCTAATGACCTTACCTTGCCTCTTGTCGTGTTGTTTATCCTAACCCAACCTTTGGTGTACTGGAACATACCTAAATGTTCCTGCACCTGACCTGTGAAGTGCTTCCACACCATATCATATACCTTGGATACCGGAATCACCTCAACCTTGTTTGGATAAACCTATCGACCTTAGACGATGTAGAGTTTGCATGCTCTTCAACCTAGTATTGTGCCACAGTTTATACGTGTATGTGTGTTTAATCGCTTTCTACCTTTGACCCTGGCCCATTACCTTGATTACCCAATTGGACCTTTACCCCATTACCCCCATTGTCCACCTTCCTCTTCATCACATCCACCTTTTATCAAACCACTCACGATTTAGTCTTCTACCTCATCCATTCCTAGTTTGAGGGGGATCACCTTCACCCACACATGGGGCAACCACATCTTATTTTTGTCAACGTCACTTACCAATACAAGCTATGCAACAAAAGGGGCAAAATGTAGACACAAAAATTGGGTCACACTCCCCTTGGTCCTTTTTCAAATAACCAACTCAAGCATACTCATCTAACCATGGCCCCTTCCACCCCACATCACCATTAATTTAATTAATTTAATTAAATTAATATGTATCCTCACAATATTTAATATCTAATTACCTTAATTTCTACCCCACCACCTCACCTAGACACCTCATCCAGCCACCTCACCCTAGACCTATTCTTGGCATGTTTCCATAACCAACAATAACTAAGTCTTACTTGCCTTAATGAGCTAAGATTTGTTCTAACCCTAAAATCAATCCCTAAAATCTCTCTAACCACATTCCCGCTCATTAGAAGGAAATTTTTCATTCTAATATGTGAGAATAAACTAACTAGGCCCAAGAAATTAGAAAGATCTTCCCATTTTAGTAAACCTAGGGAATCCACCTTAACCGATGCCGTGGATCACCCCTAAACCGACGTCGGTCAACCTGAAACCATTGTTGGTTACCATTTATTCACCTAAGCAACCTTGTTTTTGGGTTGGCACATTTTGAGAGAAAAATAAGATGAGAAGAGAGTTGCATGCAAGAAGAACCAAAGTCTTTTCACGCACCCAGACATCCATAGCCAGCACCAAGACAGATATTGAAGCATTTGTACTCACGAAGCATTCCAGGATACATTACTGTGGCACCAAACACCATCCTTCTGATCAACTTCCATCACCACTCAACCATCAAGCCTACATCAAATAGTAAGTATACCTTCTACCAACCTAGTCCATTTTAGTATAATAGTCTTTTGTCATTTTTGTCATCAGTTCATACCTTGCATGTCCATTTCCCATCTCTTATCTCTTGTAGAGTTAACCATTCCTCTACCCACACCCCCAAATCACCATTCTCACCTGTTACCCACCTCTGAGCATACCTAAGGCTTTTATCTACCTTCCCCTCTATCCTTCCATCTCTGTTTAGCCCCAACTCAATCCCCACAACTAGATCTTATCAAGTTCCTTTCACCCCGACCTTACCGATGCCGGTTATCTAAGACCATCATCGGTCTCCCCTTAACCGTCATCGGTTATACCCAACCAACATCGGTCTCTATATTTTATACCTTGACCAAGAACAGACCCAATAATCATCTCACCAGGTTGACCTAAACAACCCGAAATCTGATCCTGACTAGTTCCAAAGAACTCCGACACCTACTTATTATTTAGATCTAACTATAACCTAGCATGTTATATTAGATTTTCTTATTGTTCTTGAATGAGATACCTAAATCATATATCAACTACGAGTAGGACTTTACTTTTTCTCTTGCATTAATTTGTTTTAAATAGTGGATTGATAACCATCTAGGTAAGTATCACACTTCCCGAAACTATCATACGCTAGGCATTCCACTATCATATATCATTTAACTATCCTTTTGTGGTCTTTTTTTCTATTATAGGTAGTTCCTCCTAGCCAAAAAGAAGATCTCACATTTAGTCATTGTGGATCAAGAAGTCGAACGTGCATGCAACAACCATCAACTCGACCATCATTTAACAGTATTCCTCATCGGCCCTTACCCTTATCTCTGCTTTCGCTATTTTGAAAACATAAATAAAATGGTGAAACATTTTATACATGGGGCAACCACATCTTATTTTTGTCAGCCACTTACCAATACAATCTACGCAACAAAAGGGGCAAAATGTAGACACCAAAATTGGGTCACACTCCCCTTGGTCCTTTTTCAAATAACCACCTCAAGCATACTCATCTAACCATGGCCCCTTCCACCCCACATCACCATTAATTTAATTAATTTAATTAAATTAATATGTATTCTCACAATATTTAATATCTAATTACCTTAATTTCTACCCCACCACCTCACATAGACACCTCATCTAACCACCTCACCCTAGACTTATTCTTGGTATGTTTCCATAACTAACAATAACTAAGTCTTACTTGCCTTAATGAGCTAAGATTTGGTATAACCCTAAAATCAATCCCTACAATCTCTCTAACCAAATTCCCGCCCAGTACAAGGAAAGCTTTCATTCTAATCTGATAAACTAACTGGGCCCAAGAAATTAGAAATATCTACCCATTTTATTAAACCTAGGGAACCCCACCTTAACTGACGTCAATCACACCTAAACCGATGTCGCTTAACTCAAACTGCGCGCTCGTTTACCCTTTATTCACCTAAGCAACCTTGTTTTTGGGTTGGAAAATTTTGAGAGCAAAATAAGATGATCGAGAGAGTTGCATGCAAGAAAAACTTGAGTCTTTTTCACACACCCAGGACATCCATAGCCAGCACCAAGACAGGATATTGAAGCATTTCCACTCACGGAGCATTCCAGACACATTATGTGGCACCAAACACCATCCTTCTGATCAACTTCCATCACCACTCAACCATCAAGCCTGCATCAAACAGTAAGTATACCTTCTACTAGCCTAGTCCATTTCAGTATAATAGTCTTTTGTCATTTCTGTCATCAGTTCATACCTTGCATGTCCATTTCCCATCTCTTATCTTCTTGTAGAGTTAACCATTCCTCTACCCACACCCCTAATTTTCATTCTCCCCTGTTACCCACCTCTCGAGCATACCCGAGACTTTTATCTACCTTTCCCTCTATCCTTCCATCTCTGTTTAGCCCCAACTCAATCCCCACAACCAGATCTTATCAAGTTCCTTTCACCCCGACCTTACTAACGCCGGTTATCCAAGACCATCGTCGCCTCTCCCCTTAACCATCATCGCTTATACCCAACCGGCATCGCCTATTTGTTTTATACCTTGACCAAGAATAGACCCAAAAATCATCTCACCAATTGACCTAAACAACCCGAGAATATGATCCTGACTAGCCTCCAAAGAACCTAACACCTACTTATTATTTAGATCTGACTATAACCTAGCCTGTTATATTAGATTTTCTTATTGTGCTTGAATGAGATACCTAAATCATATCAACTACAATAGGACTTTACTTGTTTCTCGCATTAATTTGTTTTAAATATTGGGATTGATAGCCATCTAGGAAGTATCACACTTCCCGAACTAGCATACGCTAGGCAGTCCACTTTCATATATCATTTAACTATCCTTTTTGTTCTTGTTTTCTATTACAGGTAGTTCCTCCTAGCCAAAAGGAAGCTCTCACATTTAGTTGTGGATCAAGAAGTCAGAAGGTGCACAACAACCATCAACCAACCATCATTTAATAGGTATTCCTCCTTGGCCCTTACCCTTATCTGTTTCATCATTTCAAAAATGTAAATAAAATGGTGAAACACCTCGACACAAATACATTTGATTCTAGTCACAAAATTTCTCCATCACAATTAGGCATCCATAGCCACGGTATGGAAACTAAAAAGACCCCTAAGAGATAATGTTCTAGATTGCTCTTTTCTTTATTTTTTCTTTTGAATTTTGACTTTTTCTTTTGATTTTTTTGTTTTTTTCACATGATATTCATCTCTCTCATTTTTTCAAGGGTTTTAAAACCACTAGTGGCTTGATGGAGGGAGTGGGAGTGATTATGGAGACGATTGTTGGAAAGTATCGATAAATAATGCCCTGGGGTATTCAAGACAAGGTGTTTAAGTGTGTAAGCATGCATGGATCTCTAGGAGGACAATCATTCTTAATTCACCAAGTAAGAAGAGACCAAGTTCAAGAAATTGTGGTAGATGCTATTGATTCACAAAACTTGACAACTAGATAATCGAAGTGTGCACCAAAAGTTGTGAAATAAACCAAGACATGGAATGTGTAGTAGTGAACTAAGAAGTGGAATGATATATGATTTAATGGAGTAAATGTGGAAGAACATCCATGACCAGGTGTTATTTATTGCAATTTTTTGGAATATATAGATTTTTTAATTTTTGAAATATGTTTAGTTGTGTGGGTATGTGTGTTTGTGTTTGTTTCAATGATGATGGTGTAAGATGTGTAAATAATTAAGTTATGTTTCAATCCAAGACTGATGGAGAGAGTCGAAATGTAAGGAACATGCAGAATGCGGAAGTGAAAACAAATGAAATTGCCCTAGTCTAGATAGGGACTAGATGTTTGAAATATATGATGTATAAAAGCAAGCGATACATGATAAAAATAATTGGAGTGGAGGGGATGATTGGGATGATAATTGAAACAATAATGCCAAATATAAGCCACATAATGGTGGTATGTGGAGGATGTGAGTGTGGGGATGAAATGTACAAGAAAGGTGTTGATTGTGGTGGATGTGCAATTGTAGACACTCAATCATGCACTTTGGGTATATTTATAGGTCCTTATCACATACCACTAATCATATGATTCCTAAGCAAGAAAAGTACTAATTGACCATTGTTTTTGGCCTCTTTTCTTGATTTTTGGTTTCTTCCTTGGTCTTTCATACCTTCTTTCCCAATCTGACTTTCAATACTTCATTTTTCTAAGTCTGACACCAACACCCAAATGAGGATGCCAATGCCCAAGCACCCCGAGCTCTTTGTATCTTGCTCATATATTTTGGGTGCTTTCTAGTTGTTGGGCATCTTATTTTATTGTTCACAACCTTTTAGTGGTTAATTATGAAATCAAAACAAGGGAATCATATAAATACAAAGCTATGTGACCATAATAAAGGACCAATCACTAAGCATCTATTATCACCACATAAGGTTACATTCAAAGGTCATTACAAGAGCATTCAAGCATCCATCTAGCTTCACACAAGAGACAAGGGATTGTTATCTCTGCATACATGCATATGAGGGGAAGTTCATTTTTCCATGCACACATCTATTTATATCTTCTACATCTAGCTATTGCTCATTATTCAAGTGTGTCTCGCACAAGAGCCACCTACGGCACGATTCTACACACACACGAGTAAATACATGGAATATGAAATGTAGTGTAGTACTGGATCGTAAGCTCTCTCGGTTAGGTGACCTTCGAGGTCATCTCCTGAATCCCCATTTATATATTTTCTTTTTAGGATTTGATGTGTTTTGGGGTTTTGCATGGGTACTCTTTCTCTTAGTAGGTTTCAAGAGAATTCGGTGATCAACCAAAGGACACATAAGTGACCAAAGGTGACCATTAGGGAACATCTTGCAACCCTATAAATATCATTTTCGAGGTTCTAAGAAGTCACTTTGTGCCCAAAGGTGGTTTATAAGCACCTAGGTGCCCCCGACCCACTCCAACTTATTCTAACACTTCTACATTTATTTGGACTTTGTTGCGACATTTTGTACTTTTTCTTTATCAGCTTCTTCATCTATGTAAACCTTAAGTATTATTATGAATCAGGTGAGTATACTCACCTCCCTATTGCACTTAGGGTTTTTTATTTATCTTTCTTATTTTCTTAGGCAAAATTTGTGCTTTATTTCTTATTTATTTACTGCTACATTAAGCAATATAGGGTTTAGCATAAATTCTATTTTTGTCAAATAATTTGGTGAACCCGACATTCAAGTTCTCGTAGGTCCTCATTTCATCACTTTTTGTATCTATCTTAGGAACCTCTCATCATGGATATTTGTATTCATGATTTCTTGCTAGCCAATCCTAAGTGTCATGATAAAATCATTAACCTCTTGGCTACCACTCGTATTCCTTATACTACTCATCCGAACATTGTTTATAAGACATTTGTAGATGCATTTTCTCAATAGATTACTTTTCCATCCACTATAGCTGACGATATTTTTGTTTATGACAATGATCCTCCTCTATATATATGAGTATGCATCAACAACTTGGGTGTCAAGTGAGATTTAGTCAATAGTGGATCTGAGCTCAATATTTTCCTTTATCATTCATTGAGGCTATAGGCCTTTCCATAGCTAATCTTAACCCAACATCTCTTTCTGTTTGAGCATATGATTCTACTACATGTCCATGCATAGGAACTTGTTAATTTTCCCATCATAGTTGGCCCAAAAACAATTCTTGTAGTATTCTTTATCATTGACACCCCAGTTTCATATAATTGCTTACTTGTACGCCATGGCTTCACTGAGAATGAAAACATTGTCTTCTACAGTTCATCTATGTATTAAATTCTTACATGAGGGATTTGAATATTCAATTCTCGTTGATAGTATCCTATTCCAATATTACAAAATAGATCCCAATACTACATTACCTATTCCCACTTATGTTATTGTGCATCATGCTACCGATCCACAAACCCGAGCATTATCTAGAGCACTTACCTCCACTCGAAGGAACTATTTATACATTATATGGTGTTCCATCTACTTGATTTTCCCCCTCCTTCTACTAATGTTATGGTACTTTATCGGGGGCTTTTCCATACATTGGACATCGTACCACCTTCCTCATCTTATCATGCATGACTCACATCTATGCTCCCTCCTTTCACATGTACTCTTTTTATGAATAACTCTTATTGGCATCACATTCCATTTGATCCCACTTTCTCTCGAAATTGTTTGCACATTTGATGGCTTAGCTCGACTTGGATTCACACTGAAGGATTTGACCCTCCATCATGTTCTACTCATTTATATCATGGATATGTTTACATTACGGTTTCTTATGGTCTTCATTTTTTTTCTATTTATCATTTTTTATTACACGTACTCCTCGTAATTCTCTACTCACTCTAGAGAAGTCTTGGCTTTGACTACATCAGTGGCACTTTGGATCCTGACCACATTGACATTTCATTTCTCATTCCCTTCAGCCATGTTTTTATTTGTAATGATTCATTTCTCATTTATTCATAGAATCTTACTCGTTGGTATGCACATGGATTTCCATCAACACCTTTCACCGATAAATAATACGCAATGGGTATGTAAAATCTACATCGCAATGGATCCTTATAAGATCAACCATATATAATTGCTTACCAAGTCTCAGATGCATCTCCATATGGTTTTTACCATGACAATGATGATATCTTAGATGATGTTACTTGATCACACTCATCATCATACACTTGGGGAGCATCATGTTTATTCTTCCCCCTAGCATTGTCACGTGTCTCGCACTTCTACCATTTCACTCTTTACTTTGCATCTAGTCTTATCCACACATCTTGCACATCTTGATACATTTGTATCATCCCTACCCTATGAAACACTCTTATGTTATGGTTCACACTTGACTGTTGAGGTCTCGCTACATTCATGAACCTCATCATACACATGACACATTCCATACCCTGTGCATTCACGACACATCTTTCTAGCACACATTCTCATACATTGTTACTACCCTATGATGCACTCTAGTTCCACATTTCATACTCGACTCACTTTTGAAGGTTTCAATCTAAAATAAACCTCATCACACCAACTTACTTTATATTTTTTATGCTTTGATGATCATATCTTTCTAGCACACAATTCAAATCATTTCCCAATGACGCACTCTTGTTCTATGGTTCATTCTTGATTGTTGAGGGGTCTTTTATAAATTAACCTCATCTCATGCATATTCACATTTATTCGTTCAAGGGGCACATGGATCTTATCACACTCACACTACATTTCATTCCATCTCACTCATCCACAACATACTACATATTTGTCTTGCACATTTTTCTTTCTTACTTATACTCACATGATACATCTTCCTTACTATTTTAGCTAGATACATTATATGTCATTATATTTTCTATATACACACGTGTGTTCACTTGCCTTCTAGTTGTGATCGTATACTTTACACAGATTGTTACATGCAACATGGATGCTTGGAATTGTACTTCTTACCAGTTCCACAACAAGCTTATGGGGGCATCCACTTTCATACACATCATAGGTGTTATTGTTTTGATTTATACAACTTCCTCTTCATACTAGAACACTACTTTATATCATATTATACACCCTTTGACATATATTTTATCTTTCTAACATGCTAATGAGTTCTTCATGTGTATTATATTTCGTATAGGAACTATTTGTTACCATGGTTGTCTACTACTTTGCTTATCACTTTGTTTATCATTGTTTGCCATTATTTTCCATTGTTTCCTAGATTTTCCCTATGTCTTGCTAGTTCTTTGACTTCTTATATAATTTTTACCACTTTGGCCTTGATTGTCTTGAACATTGTGAGTGATGACCAATGTTTAAAACCCGCTTTTCATGGTCTACATTGTCTTCTTGCTTCCTAGCTCACATATTGTCTTCTTGCTTCCTAGCTCACATATTGTCTTCTATACACGTATTTGTCTTTGCTTGCACTAACACATGTTTTCAACCACTTTGTTTGCATGTGCCTTAGTTTCTACCAAGAACACTCCCTCACCCCGCAAGGAATCAATTTTGGTTCAACATTTGGTCCTCTTTTGGGTCGCATCCTCTTTGTGGCATGTGCATGCACCCCAAATGAGGGGGGGCATCATTGGGTGAAAAATTTATCCCATTCAATAGTTCAAAGTCAAAGTACAACATAGTTTAGTACCAGGTAAAAAAATTCTTCACTACAATAACATCCTAGAATCGACTTGGGTCTTCAAAGACAACACAAACACCAACGCCTAGCACTAGACAAGAGTGCCTGGGCACCCTTAACCCTTCCTAGGATCCTATGGACATGGGGAAGCTACACATTCCTTCTCATATCAAGACAGCTTTTGGTAGTTTACACAACAAATTTTAGAGGATAGGCATAGTCCTTTAGCACTCAAAGTGAAGTCACAAAATCATGCACATTAGACATTATTTATCCCGGTCTCATACTACTATTTAGAAGGTTCTTGAGTGAAGAAAGTACTAATTAACCCCAATCTTTTGGTCATCTTGTTTTATTTTATATCGTCATTTCTACACCTTTTCATCCACATGCCCATTTGGTTTCGTCCATTTCCCATTACTTTTAGCCTTGATAGGGCACTCGGACTAGAACTGGGGTGCCCATGGGTGCCTTGGTCCCACCTGGGGTGCCCCGATCCTTTTTTAACTTTCTCTGCCACGTTTTGGGCTCTTTTTCAAGTCATTTCTTCTTCTTATCTCTTTCGTGGTCGGCCATTTCAAGGTTAATTATGAAATTAGATCAGGATAACCCTATAAATATAAAGTTATGAGACCATAATGAGGGACCTAGTATTACATACTACTATCAATCCATCTAGAGTTGCATCCATCTCTTGCATTGAGATCACTTGTATCCACATAGCTCCATCATCAATGCATAAGGCTATGACATTTTCATCACACTTCATAGGGGGAGGATTCTATTCTATTTCAAGCACACATACTATTAAACTTTCTAAATTTAGATATTTCTCGCTACTTCACAAAGTGTAACTACACAAGTGCGCCTAAGGCATGACATGCACACACTCACCAGAACTACATTTGGGTCTAAAATGTTGTGCAACACTCAGTTTAGTAAGCCCATTGTTGTGACAACTGAGGTCATTCGACCCATTCATTTGCATTCTTATTTTTTTAGGGTTTTGATACTTATTTTGGTCTTTTAGAGGTCTTTACATCAGCTTGAATTATTGGTGACATACAAAGGGGGCAAAAATATAATGTGACACACAACGAGGGTTTTGACCACCTTCGACCTTCGTGAGAACCATTTTCAGATATTTTTTTCAGCATGCCAGAGGCACGCAGATTATAGACCAGTGAGCACCTTTGGGTGCCCTAATCTTATTCCAAGTGCTCCAATCTAGCTAGATCCTCCATATCCATCCTTTTCGTGACTCCCGAATAGTCGTATTTACTTCTAATTTTTCCCACAACTCTATGTCACTTTCTCGACAAACATCTATTATTCAACTAAGTTATTTCCTATTTCTTGTTTTCATATTAGGGTTAGCATTTACTTTTCTATAGTTGATTATCTTTCTTACATACTTCTTTACTACAGTCATTTACTTTATTTACAATTGTGCATAGCTTAGATTAACTATCTTAGTACTACATAGTTTAGTCAATTTTTAGTTAAACATTTTGGTGAACCCGAATCTTATCATGGATTAAAAAATCATCCTTCTAAATCTCCAATCATCTTGCAATTTGATAGCTTTGGTCATGCCTTTTTGATACTCTTGTGATCCCTTTAGCTATAGACCCTTCTCTTTTCTTATTCAACTTCCATATTCGATATAGATTATAAATATTTGGATGGCGCTATTTTTTTCTTATATGTGTACTATTGATCCTAATATTTTAGAAGACATCCTAGAAGAGGCACATACCCCTCCATCTCGACCACATAGTTTTCATTCCTCCCATTGTTGAATCATAAGATGTTTTTATTCGCCTTCTCCCATTAATACCATAGACTCTCCCAATACAATTTTTGTTCCTAACTCTCCATCTTCTCGCTCTTGGACCATAGCCTCTCAAAGCTCCACATGAATTTGACGCCACACTATTCGTATGGTTGATATGGTTCCTCTTGTTTCATCACCAGCTCCTAATATCACGAACGTTATGTTACTTTATACAGGGGTCTACTCCAAAATTTTCCCTTACTTTACCTACCCTCCATCACCTCAACTTTTTGACCAACCACCCCACTTGTCACCATTTGAGAGGTCCATTTGTATGATGGATGCGTTCCTTCTATGCCTCCTACTACTACTATCATCTTGTTATTATTCCATATCGGGGCCTTCCTAGTCTATGTCCTGTCACTCTATCATCCACATCTCTAGCCCTATCACCATCAGACAACTATCATTCACTTGTACTCTCTTCATGAATGATTTTTATTGGGAGCACATACCTCTTGATACTTCTTACAAAGCCTCCGTATGTTCACACAAAGGTCTCCTTTGGCTTGGTTTTTCCTTTAAAGATCTTCATTCTCGTTTATATGATCCACATTTGTATCATGGATCTTTTATTCTCACTACTTCATATGGACTTCACATTTTCATCTTGGCGTTCACCTTGCACATTATCATACTTCCTCTCCACTTACTCTTGGCCAATATTGGCTAGATTATATTGGAGTCGACTTGATCTTGGTCATATTGATATATCTTTCTTATGTCATTTGGTACTATGCGCATTTACAATAGCTCATTTCTTTGTTACTCACCCAATTTTACTATTTGGTATATTCATTGGTGTCTATTTCTCCCTTTACTGATGAACAATACACCATGGAAATGTATAGCTTGTGTCTTCATGGTTATCTAGATTACCAAATTAAATAATTTCTTATTAGGTTTCTTGTGTCGTATTCAATATGATTTTGAAAACGACAAAGTGATGATATTTTAGATGATCTTGCTTAACCACTTCTTTCATGTATATCTAAGGGGCATCACACCTAACATTCTCCCCCTCATGTCTAGCATCATTTCATTTTACTACATCACACTTTTAGTCTCTATCATCATCTTGCATCATCATCACACATTTTAGAAAATCGAGGATTATGGAAATTCAAATTGGTGAATATTATGTGGTTCACAGCTGACTTATTTGCCAAAAATTCAACCAACATGTCCCTTATACTATTCATTTTGCCTAGATTTTACACATATATAAGAGCTTATGAATGTAATTCACCACCATTTCAAATCATATCATGTGCATATTCACCGAAGTAAACATAAGAAAATCCTCAACTCGCCAACACTGAAATCTGAGCCGTCCAACCACAAGCCATCCAACTCTGAGCCATCCAAACCTGAGCCATCTAACCCTAACCCATCTAACTCTAAAATCTGAGCCATCCAACCTCTTAACTCTCAAACTCGATCCATCCAAACCGATCCCAACTCGATCCATCCAACACTAATCCGTCCAACTCGATCCATCCAACCCTATTATTTTCCATCCAACTTCGATCCATCCAACCCTTTTTCCATCCAACCCCGATAGCCAAACCCATTAGCCATCCAACCCATTATCATCAATGGTCAACCCCTAGCCATCCAACCCATTAGTCATCCAACCTTAAGTGTCCAACCCATCCAACTTAGCCATCCAAACCACTCCTGACCCTAAGGCTCGAAACCACTCCACTCTAACCAACCTCATTCGTCCAACCCTTTACCATCCAACCAATACCATCTAACCTTAAACCATCCATTCTCATAGCCTTCGAACATAAGAGCCACCCCTAAGGGCCTAAGTAAGTAGCAACATGGATACTAGAAATCAGGGCAAGAAGATTACAAATTCAGCTAGTTCAAAAAAGGGTGCAAATACTTTGCTTGGCTATTTTGGAAAATCACAAAAATAAAGTTGGTTTCTACATCAACTAAAAATATCGGTATGTGGCACGTGTTATTTACTAGTTATTTAATCTTACAAAATTTAATAATTATGTTTATCATATTGTTCTTGGAACTCTTTGTACTCTGTAAAAATTTAACTATAGATAAAATTAATACTATATAAGTAACAATTTTATAGAATTATATGCAGATGTTTCAGAAATTCCTTCACAGAATAATCAATTTAAAGATATCGATGATCCATTATATGTTGAGGAAAACATTTTGTCCCTTGATGACATAGAAGTACAAGAAAATTCATCAAATTCTCAAAGTACACCAACAGAGGAAGCTTCTACTCCAAGTTCTATTTCCAAAAAAGGAGACATGAGAATCAAAATATTCCTAGCTGACAGCTCAGATGCAGAAGTTAAATCCCAAGAAAAAAAAAAAATGTCAGAAGAAAGAGGGAAAACTGGACAATTGGAAGGAAATTCCAGTTCGAATGGGTTGCAAAATATCCTTTTATTAACTATGTACACTAAAAATTGTAATGATGTTCCAACACAATGTCGATGCAAAATATGTGGTTAGAAATAGGGAAGGATCACACGATGTAGCTCAAATTGAACACAATTGAAAAGCACTATGGGAAAATATACATTTCCCAAAAGCTAAAGGATGGCAGCATAGTCAGAACACATAAATGGAAAGATGCAAAAGATTGTCTACATGTCAAATACACAGAAGAGTATGAAAAGGAACAAAAACGTATCAAATATATAAATGAAAAAGGTGGGACCATAGTAGCAAGATTGAGAAAAGCTATGGAGGTAGAAATGCAAGCAAAGGGTATTCAGTTTGCTACCGTATTTCATATAATGAAAAGGGGAAGACCGATGTCAGATTTCAGAGAAAATAAAATGTTGTATCAAGTTATTGGTCTACAGAATGTTCCTCAATCTCATTGGTCAGATACTAGTGGTCGAGATTGCAAAATGTCTATCTATGGTAGAAAAGGAGGATTTAAAACTGTGTGTTCAAAAGGAAAGTATATTTCCCTTTCATTAGATGAGGTTACTGCAATCGATAATACTTCATGGATATGTATTCATGTTTACACATTTGCTAATGAAATAAGGACTCCACACCTCTTAACAATTCATAAAATGACTGAGAATTGCAATTTTGAAAATATTTATAAATTGGTGGTGTCAAATCTGAAGGATATCGCTGAATGGATGACTTTTCCATTGCAACAAAATTAGTTTGTGTCGGAACCGATGGTGCAACTATAATGTAGGGAGCCATAAATGGTCTGTGTGTTAGACTTCAGACAACTATTGCTCCATATATGGTTGTTGTCCACTGCATGGCTCACAGAATGAATCTCGCCTACAAAATTGTGAGCACATTTGAAAATGTAGCTAAAGTGGAGGAATTGATACGTGATCTACATGCCTATTATTCTAGCAGTCAAGAGATTTTTAGAATTTCAAAATTTTGCTATTGGACTGACAAAGGGAAAAAAACTTCTCAAAGATGTAGATACCAGATGGATATCTATGTATGAACCTACCTGTAGAATATTTGATGAATATCCTTCACTGATATGATTTATGTTTAAATACCACAGGATGTAGATAAAGCTAAAGATCTATTGTGTCGTCTAACTGACATAGAAACTTTACTCACACTCTGGTATTTTTCCCATGTTGAGGGAGCTTAATATTTTAACGAAGCATGCACAAGATCGGTCTTTCTACATTACAGACTTCATAAGACTCAAGATGTGTTTGTTGAGTCTAGAAAGTTTATATATTTCTTATGGGAGTTTTTAGGGTGTTGCTTTTGAAAACTGGAATGCATTGACAAATTTGAAAAATTCCAGTGCTTCTTAAAGTACAATATACATGATCATCTATGTATAACAACACATGGAAGAGAGATTCCACTTCATACGTTCCAAAAAAGAGTTGATATGGCTAACTCAGAAATAGAAGAAGTACGAGAGTGACACGAAATTTATATGATGCAATGTATTAATGGAAACTAGGAATAAGTTGAGAAAGATCTCTGAATCGTTAGCTAAAGAGATTCGGGAAAGATTCAAAAATGATAAAATACTTGAAGCAATGGGAGTTGTAAATCCACAGTTTTGGAATTTTTCAGGTGGAAAACCTTATACATCTATCAGTCCTTTATTTATCAAAAACATGGGTGATCTAACTGATCATTTCTCTAAGACTGAAGAGATAAATGGAGTTTCTTTAGAAGGTATTTTGAAAATAAAACTACTTAGTTCACAGTCAATGGATTTTGCTAATACTATGATACGACAAGTTCAACTTCTACAAAACCCATAGGATTACAGTGCCATGAAAAGGATTTGGAAGGATATTTGTTCCAGTAGTATTCTAAGTGAAGATTTGAGCAAGTATATTAAGTTGTATGAGCTCTACAAACAATGATTCTGGGTTCTGTGGAAGATGAGAGGGTTTTCAGTGCACTATCCTTTTTAAAGTCAAAAGTTTGAAACAAATTGGATAGGAATCTAGAAATTTGTCTCAGATTGTATGTTTCACGTTACTCAATGGAGTCTTTTCCTTATGATAGAGCACTAGCATTGTGGAATTCACTAGTAGAAAGAAGAGGAGTTAGTAATATTCTGCCTAACCTAGGGGATCGAGACACATCCATAGATCATGCTACAATTGATTTCCAAGACACAAATGAAAGTGTTGCTCCAGACTGTTCCAATTCACATAGATTTCATTACAATAATGTTATGTAATAAGTATTGATTTATTTCATAAATGCAATATTATAACTTTTCCTTCGCCATCTGAACAATGTCATTATATGTTTCAATTATCCCATTTGTGTTTTTATATTTGGTTTTCAAATTCAGACTGAAATAAGGACACATTTGTCTTTTATATCTATTAATTGATTTATTTTACATCTGCAACAAATCAGAAATGTAAATATTTTAAAGAAACAAAATCAAGTAAATTTAAGCAACATTTACGTAAACAATAAAAAAGAAACATAGTTTGTATTAACAACATATAATAACATTGTACAATTCTAATTTCCAAAGTTCTTTTGAAATCGATCTCTCATGTGGTGATTACTTTATGAAGAAAAGTACAAATTCATAAAGCATTGTCGGCCAATACAATTCCAAAAAGGGGTTGTCATAACATATCAAAGCTTCCGAAAAGTTCTGTCATATAAGGACACATTACGAGGTCATCCTCTTTTCTACCTATGATTCAAAATCATAGTTGTCCTTACGTCTGCCACATGGAATAAAAACTAAAAAAGGGTTGGCCACTATCTTTTAATTCCTACGCCAGTGTCGAATTGTGACAACACACCTATCACATGGTGAACTTTACTAACATATCTTATTTTATGTTGCAGGTGAAGCTTGTTCTTTTTCTTGCGTAAGAGGTGGAGGAATCTACTGCATCTATACAAAGCTATCTGCTATAACTCCTGATGCCTATAGATCTCGTGTTGTGGTATTGATATTTTCTAGAATATTCATCTCCTCCCTCACTACATCTCCTGCAGACAAAAGTGTTGATCTCGCATCTGTCTTTTCCTTCAGTAAGACTTCTGGATCCATCTTATGCTCCTTTATTATCCTTCTCAATGTATTATTTTGTTTATTTATAACAATGAGTTTTTCCTTCAACTGTGCAAATGAATTCAGGATTTTGTGGGCATTCTTCAAATGTGCTTCAAATACAACTACTTCTTTCTTTAAATTTTCATATTTTTCCTACAAAATAGAAATATTAAATTTTTAGTCTATTAGATAAAATGAAAAAATATATTGCAGTGCTTATAATATTAGGATTTTGCATGTAAAACTAAAAGCCCACTCACAACAACTTTTTCTTTTTCAGCATTTGCTATTAAAACATTTGTCTTGTCTTTAGCCCATTTATTGTAGTAAGCATGTGCTTCAACATTGAGATTCTCCAACTTGTTTAGCATTATGTCTATAATTTCATCATTGTAATCATTACTATATGAAATAGTCCCTGACTGAGCTTTGTTTAAAAAACATCCTGCCATGTTGGTTGGCTCTCTATGGCAAAGTGAACAATGAATTCCTTTGAGCATGATTATGGTATCGTGTATTTATTTCTTTTATCAAAATTTTAGCTCTCCTCTCCCAAGACCGCACCAAATCCACATCATACATTACAACCTCTTGAATTGTTGCCCCCATACTATCTGATATCATATTTTCTAATATAAAATGTGTCTTTTCATCATCTATTTGTGGAGCATTTCTTGGAGGAGGAGGAGAGTCACTGCCCTGTATTACATGCACATTTTTTTGTGGTTGAGGCAGAGTAGATTGAATCATATCGTGGGTGTCAAAATAGTTACCCTTGTCTACATCACCACTTTCGAAGCCCAAATACTCCTCATCAAGGGTGATGTTGTTGAAAAGTTGTGTGGTGTTACACTTAAAACACCACCTAGTGACAGTCCAGAAATTCTATGGTAGCAGATGAACTGTTCCTACTGACTCTGCAGGAAACCTTATATTCTTTCCTAAAGTTCTTCTTTTTGTTTGGACTGGACGTGTTGGAGGTATTGGTGGCCTCCTTGCAAGAGGAATGTGCCCAGAAGCCATATTACCTGCATGAAGCAAACAACAAATTGTTAGAATATTACATTTGGGCTTTGTAAATGCTAAAAATTGTAAGGAAACAAAACATGCTAAATATTATACATTACAATATACCTTGCATAGATGGAGACACAATCGTGACATTTTGATCTTCACACTCAAATGAGTTGAGTTTGATCTTCATCATCAAACTCAGTAGTTTCTTGAATACAATAAATGTAGAAAAGAACAATAGAAATATTAAAATACAGTAGTACATACATAATCTATATTAATTGTTTGAATTAGTTATTTATAAAAAAGATAACTTCATACCTGAAGTTAAATGTGATGGTAAACATGATGCACATATCGACCCCCTAGAGGTCACTTTTGACGAGGAGGTCTTACTGGTGTTGATTCTATGAATCCATGTCAATCAATAGAGACCTCTGAGGGGCTTTACCTCTAACAATTGCCTCCTTATGAGATGTTGCATAACTATAATTTTTCTCTGCAAAATAAAATCTTACAATTATTATTTTATTCAAAAATATTGAATTTGAAATCCTTATAACAAGTAAACAATAAAAGTAATTGTTACTTGTTGTTCTTCGAGACTAAGACCAATCATTTGATCATTGATTGCAGTTGGAATTTTATCTTACATAATTTCATAGTACACTTCATAATAAAAAGCAAGAATATAATTGCAACAAGAGAATACAGTCCTGGATTTATCAGATTGATTGGCTTTGCATGGGCATGGGAGATATCTGTTTTTATTCTGTTGGACAAATAACTGCACCAATCAAATTGTTTCCCTACTAGTGTCCACAATAAATATTGAACTACCCAATACAGAATGTCTATAGATCTACCTTGTAATACAATCCTATCCTAAAAAGTGACGCAACTACAATAAAGAATTGTTTGTAATACCTTGTAGAAGAAGGCCTCTTGATGAATGATTAAGAGGAGCTGCAATAATAGAGAAGAAACGTTAGAGCCTTGGGTGGTCCAGTAATGTTAAGAAAAAAACATTTGAAAATAATAAACTTACCATCAACCTGTACATTGTAATGAGACTCCAAAAAAAAAAATTTGTCTTCATATGTAAGGACAACCTTTGTAGTAACGACCAACTTATTTTCGAATGGTAAACTTGTTAACCGATGTACGTCCTTAGGTTCAATTGAGAAAGAAATTTGACAACATCTCGATGCACAAGGAGAACGGAAAATTTACCATCACTCTCGTTGTAAGAGGCGAGAAGGTAATCAAGGACTGAAGTATTAGTATCAAATTGGGGCATGTCCACAAGCCTCAGTAAATTCTTGATTTTTCAACCAATCCTTTTGTGCATCTTTTTCTCTTAGTAGAGCTACAATCTATGGGCACATGAGGTTTTTGTATTGAAATTTGGGTGTAGGAATAGATGTGGTGTTGGCCATTTCTGAAATTTGGGAGAAGTTTGAAGATTGGAGAGCTCAGAGCACTGGAAATTTTCATAGAAAAGTGAATAAATGAACCTTGAAGGGGTATTTATAGGGGTCTGTATGGTTCAAAGGACATGTGGTGGAAAACTATTGGCTGGCCATGGTGGCCACTAAGTCAAGCCATGACTAAATCATCACCAACCCACCAAACCAAACCTTAACCATCCAACCCACCCCCCAACCCTTAGTCATCCAACTCTATACCATCCAACCATTAGCCACCAACGCTTTGCCATCCATCCCACCCACCCAACCCTTAGCCAACCAACACCTCAAGGCTCAACCATCCAAATCCTCCACCCGTCCAACCCTTAGCCATCCAACCCCTCACCCACCCAACCCCCCCAATCAACCAACCCTCACCCGTCCAACCCTTAGCCGTCCAACCCTCACCCATCCAACACTTGCCCATCCAACCCCTTGCCCACCCAACCCTTAGTTGTCCAACACCTCACCCATCCAACCCACCTATCCAACCCTTACTCATCCAAAATGTAGCCATCCAACCCTCACCCATCCAACCCTTAGCCATCCAACCCCTCACCCATCCAACCCATCATCCAACCTTAGACGTCCAACCCCTCACTTTTCCAACCTGCCTTCCCAACACTTAGTCATTTAACCCCTCACCCATCCATCCCACCCGCCTAACCCTCAACCATCCAACCTCTCACTTGTTCAACCCCAACCACACAATAGTCTTCCAACCCTCACCCGTCCAACCCACCCACCCAACTCTTAGTCATCCAACAATCACCCGCCCAACCCCTACCAACCTATCCAACTAAATTCTCGCCCAATGGCAACTCCTAACCAACCTACCCAAAAACTTTCTGAAACGAGGGAAAAATGCTCTCTACGAAATCACCTTTGCCATGAAACATTTTTTCAGATATTCGCCAATGATTCAAAAGTCAATTTTTGAGATTCACCAATGATTCAAAAGTAATTTTTGAGGGGTCTTCTTAAAATGAACCCCTGGTCAAACACTATACATTCTTCATTTAGTCTACAAATTTTGGCATTTGTACATTTATACATCACATATCATACTAGTCTTCATCTTACATATACTATATCCATATCATCCATGTGTTCACTATCATACACTATTCATCTTGTGTATTACATACATTGTTAGGTTATCTATGCATATCTTCTACATAGTCACATACCTCACATCATTCACTGTGTGTCTTCATATCATGCATTTTCTACATACTATACTAAGTATTCATCACATATGAGTCTAGCATTACATCATTCTACATACTACATTACTAGTCTATCTATGCCTCTCACATTGCATACTCTACATTACATCTTATACATTCTACATTACATTTTACATGTCATAGATTTACAACTCCTCATCACGTGGTGATTTTTTCTCATCATACATACTATATTATTTTCTACATGATTGACTCACCACCCTATGATGCACTTTGTTTCCTTGTTCCATACTCGACTACCAAGGTTTTACAAATCAAATGTACCTTACACTCACAATGTGTAATTTCATCCTATGACATTCCTAAGCTAGTGACATACGCTTTAGGATAAATCGTCACTCACTCTTTTTATCTATTAGTGGTATATGCTTTAGGATAGATCACCACCTCCATTATATCATCTTGTAGTGGTATACACCTTAGGTTATATCACCACTCCTTACCATTCATCATATAGTGATATACGCTTAGGGATAAATAATCACTCATTCTTGCATCATATGGTGATATATATTAGTGATAAGTCATCACTCCTCCTTACCTTTCATCTTATAGTGATATACACTTAGGGCTAAATCATCATTTGTTCATTCATAATGTAGTTATATACACTTAGGATAAAACATCACTCCTCCATTCATCCAAATGATATACACTTTTTCTATAGGGTTCGCACACATACTTTCTATATGTCTCACCTAATCACAACTACCTACACACTCATCATCACTATGCGTTAGACACAACAAACACTAATCGACCATTTCCCGATTGCACACTCTCAATTATGATTGATTCCTAATTGTTGAGGGGGAAAACAAAATGAACCTCATTGCATACACTTCCATTAACTCTGGGGGCACGCGGCTCCTATCACTCCATCCATCCACAGCATATTGCATTGTCTTGGGGGCATTTATTCTTGCTTACTAGTGTGTTTACAATATCACTTTACTACACATGTTAGATTGATTTCATAAATGTCATTATTTATATAATCCACACGTGCACTTTCACACCTTTGTTTAGTGTGATCACACACACATGAATCTTACATGCGGTATGGATGTTTGCCTCCTACCCTTCCTACATTGGTCGTTGGGGGCATCCACATTCATCTCTTTCAGGTGTTATTGTTTCATTTTTTAATTGGCACTTTACATTTAATTATTCACGTTTTGACATATGGGTTATTTATCCAACATGCTAATGGGTGTTCCATGTATGCAACTTGTTTTGTAGGATTACATGTTTCCATGACTAATTATTTGTTTGTTTATACTTGTCTTCCATTGTTTTCCATTGTATGTGGGATTTTCCATATGTTTTGTGTGCACACTTGCTTGTTGTTTGCGATCATAATGGCCTTATGTGTCTTGTGACATCGTGAGTGATGTCCCATATTTGCAGCCCGCTTTGTGTGGCTTACTTACTTTCTTGCATGTTTACATTTACTACATTGTCTTCTAGCTTACACATGTTTTCTATATGCATGCATTTTTTTACACTTGTCTTTGGCTAGCCTTCTTGTTTATGTGTGCCTTGGTTTCTACCAAACACTTTCTAGGGTTCCAAAGATACACATGGTTGGTCCTCTTTTGGGTCCGCATGTCTCCTATCAACGACGTCACATGATCTCCCCAAAGAGGGAGAATCATTTGGGGTTTTACATGCTAATACAGAGATTCTACACCGACACGCTTGATTATATATAGCGAGTGGGTTCAGACCAATCTACAAACCCCATACATAGCATCTTTTATAGGACGTGTTATCCTTAGTATTCTAGGAAGTAGTTATAGGCCCGGAGGTTGCAGTGGTGTGCCTCTCTACACTACTTTGGCCAAGGCATCAAATCGCCCAAAAATATAAGATGATACAAAGATCTCTTCACACACATTCGGCGGAGCGATTAGAGCTTGAGGACAAAGCATTTCCTCCTACACTTCTTCAACCGTAGTGGCATGAAATCGTCCAAAAAAAATCACAGTATAGGATATCCTTCTACACTCTTTCTCTTGACATGGATCAGGTTTACATGTTCCATTTACACTTTTCATTTCATGTATTTTACATTTGTGTATTTTACACACTTTTATATACATTTGTATTTTGCATAGCATTTTTACACTTATATACATACATATTTGACTACTTGATCATTTTCTCTTGCGGTTCTGGATGTATGAGAAACAAGTAATCAAATTGGGGGCAAAAAACAACAACGTCAACAACAACTTTCGTGAAAGCACATGCTTTACTAAGCATGCAGTACACTACACACCGTAGAAACTACACACGCATTCTATCCTAGGTTAACTCTTATCACTTTTTCTTTACACATTTTTCATCCTTACTTTCCATGCTCCTCCACATTTTGTTTTCATTTCACACTTTTTTTTTCTTCCTTCAAAGACATTTCTATTACATTCTTTATGGACATCAGGTACGCATCTTTATCTACTTTATGTTACTGATATTTCGCTCACCAACATAAAGTGGGGGCAAAATGTAGTCACCAAATCTTGCACTTTAGACATTATTTATCTAGGTATCATACTACTATTTAGAAGGTTCTTGAGTGAAGAAAGTATTAATTAACCCCCTTCATTTGGCCATCTTATTTTATTTTATTTCATCATTTTCGTACCTTGTCATCCACATGCCCAGTCGGTTTCGGTCATTTCCTATTATTTTAGCCACAACCGGGCACCCGGCTAGTATCTGGGTACCCATGGGCACCTGGTCCCACCCGAGGCACCCCGATCCTTTTGAACTTTCTTGTCATGTTTTGACTCATTCTAGTTGTTTCTTCTTCTTATCTTTTTAATGGTCGCCATTTTCTGGGTTAATTTCAAAATTAGATCAAGATAACCCTATAAATATAAAATTATGAGACCATAATGAGGGACCTAGCATCACATACTACTATCACTCCATCTATTGCATTTGAGATCACTTGCATCCACATAGCTCCATCATCAAGGCAAAAGTCTAAGACATCTCGCATCACACTTCATAGGGGCAAGATTCTATTCTATTTCATGCACACATACTATTACATTTTCTACATTTAGTTATTGTTTGCTACTTAACAAAGCGTGACTAACATAAGAGCACCTAGGGAACGACATGCACACACTCACCAGAACTACATTTGGGTTCAAAATGTAGTGCAACACTTAGTTTAGTAATCCCACCGGAAGTTGAGGTCAGTCTGACCCATTCATTTACATTCTTATTTTTATAGGGTTTTGATACTTCTTTTGGTATTTTTAGGTCTTTACATCAGCTTGAATTATTGGTGACATACAACGCTGGGCGGACAAAAATCTGATGTGACACATAGTGAGGGTTTTGGACCACCTTCCGACCATGTGAGAACTAGTTTTAGAGATTTTTCGAGACCATGGCACCTAGATTGTAAACCGTAGTTCCTTTGGCATCCTAGTCCTATTTCGTGCACTCCAATTCAACTAGATCCTCTAGATCCATCCTTTTTGGGACTCCATCACAATCGTACTTGCTTCTAATTTTTCCCGTCAACTCTGCGACACTCTCCGATAAGCATCTATTATTTAACCGAGTTCTTTCCTCTTTCCTCTTTCTTCTTTGTGTATTAGTGTTAGAATTTCCTTTTCTATAGTTGATTATCTTGCTTACATACTTATTTATTATAGTCATTTAATTTATTCACATATGATGTGCATAGCTTAGATTAACTATCTTAGTACTACATAGTTTAGTCATTTTTAGTTAATCACTCAACATGCATGTTTTCTCCTCTTTTTCTATTTTCACATTCAATCAAAATGGATTGAAATGGATCAGATTTGAACACACCATCTGTAGTGGTGTTTATATTTTAGGAAGCATTCAAAGGTTGGAGAATAACACTAGAGCTTTCTTACTACACTTTTTTCATGATTGGCATGAGATCTCCCAAAAACTCACACTTGGCACAATTGGTGTGTGATCGTTGAAAACTTGTTCTTGGCATGAGATCACCTAAAAACTCATTCTTCTAAATCATTTTCGTGGATCCTTTTACACTCTTCACTCATCATGGATCAGGTGTGCATGTTCTTTTCACATTTGTACATACCTTTTTACACACTTTTTACTCATCTAGATCAACTTTTTCAAAAACACATGTTTGACTACTTGTTTTATCTTCTCTTTTAAAGGTCCATCCTTATGAGAAGTAGAAGTCACATAATCAAGCTCAAACGACATTGAAAATAGATAAAACATGACATCACATATACACTTTCACCCCTAGGGTCATTTTCACTTCCTCTTCTCTAGTTTCCATGCTTCATATTTTGCACTTCACACTTTTTCTTGTCTCCTCGGCATGTTTTTGCCATTGATCTACATGGTGATTGGGTAGGCATATCTTATCTACTTTATGTTATTGATACATTCACTCAAAAACATAAAGTGGGGGTAAATATAGACACAAAATCATGCACTTTGGGTATAATTCTAGGTCATGATCACATACCACTATTCATATGATTTCTAAGCAAGAAAAGTACTAATTGACCATTGTTTTTGGCCTCTTTGCTTGATTTATGGTTTCCTCCTTCGTCTTATACACCTTCTTTCCCAATATGACTTTTGATACTTTAATTTTTTTGAGTTTTGAACCCAAGTGCCTAGGCCCGCGTTCCCTCCGGGTGTCCCCGACCTCTTTGTATCTTGCTCACATCTTTCTATCCTTTTTGTTGTGCCTAGATTTTTGTCTTCTTTTTAGTAATATTGTAACTAGGTGTGTTCTTATCTCCAGTTGGTTGTGCATTAGGTGTTGGATTTTTAGGTAGATATCTCCTATGTAAGTTCTTCTTCTCAAATAGAAAGTTAATTATTTGCTTGGTCTCATGTTGTTATCGAGGTTTTGGGGTTTTTTCTAGTTTAAAGTATGAGGTATAGTGTGCTTTGATGTATGATCGGGACTTCAGGCCATTTATGCAAAGTATGAACATCACGCAGATGTGACGATTTATTCCCGGTGCTCAAGCATAAGTATTTCTAAGATTGTGTGATTAACTTAAGGGAATTTCATATTTTCCTTCAGAGTTTTGTTCGAGTTCCCGGACCCGTGTTGATAAGGAAGGGACAGTGTAGAAACCTAAATTCATTATTTATACCTTGTCTTCCTTTGTCTCTACCTAGGCCCCCTTTATTTAATTTTAAATGCCCGCTAATTTTCCTATCACCTCGTAATGTCCATCTAATTCATATTAATTAATTAATCAATCAATCAATTAATCTTTATCCATGCCCTAACCAACTTTCCATTTGGGATGCTTTTATTATAAATTTATATATCCATGCTTTTCTATGTTTTTTCTAACATATATTTGTCCCCAACTTATCCATATCACATCCATTCCCACCTATTTTCTTTAAAACACCTATTTCCTATCCTCGAGAACCCAAATCCCCACCAAAATCATAAAAATCCACCCCATTGGAGAAACTTTCCCGTAATCGGTGGCAACTCGTCCTAGTCATTTTCAACCCTATAAGATAGGCTTATTCCTTTCCAAAAATAGGATAGAGAAAACAAGCAAGTGTGATTCATCTCTTTTCTTGCACTCTGTGAAATCAACATGTGAACCAAAGCATCTCAACAATCCTCTTGCACGCTTTGGAAGCTCGTATTGATTATTGTGTTATCTACAGCAAATGTACTAATATCTTGTTCAATCTAACACCTTTCAGGTTTGGCAAAACTTGTGACCCCATTATCAGGCCATCCTATCAGTGTTTCTACTTACAAGTTGCATTTTCATCTTGTTTTTCTTCGGCCTTACCTCACCTCGCTACAATCGTCATCATCCATCTTTGAGTCATCTTCACTCATCCCTCTCAGAACTATGTTTTTGCTCCCATATCCTTCTCCAGCCTCTACATGTGTTATGTATCAGCTTCGATCTACTAAAACCACCATCCCACCCCTATGTTGTATCCAAACTAGCCTACCTTCACCCCATTCGCCATCTCCCTACCCTAGTTGCTTTCAAGCAAGGTTATGTTTGTCCATTAATCTTTACTCATCCCTATTTCAGGCCATTTACTAGTTTCCTTGGCCTCATATTTCCTTATGCATATTATCTCTAGGATACACAATTATTTGCTACATCTAGGTTGTATCCATATCTTACAGGGTTTGCATATTCATCTTACATTCTAGATCCTCACTCCCAGTGTCATCATCGACATGTCTCTACATAGTATAGGTCATCTTCCACCCAAACCAGGTATTATTTTATTTTCTTTTAATCATATCAAATCAGTATTTAGATCCATCATAGTTACTTTCAGATTTTGTATTTCTTCAGTTTCTACATACTATCAATTTATTTGTCATCTATGTCATTTTTGTTTTAAAATGAGGGTTAACATCCACTAAGTAAGTTAACACTTCCTAGAACCAAAATTTTGGGCACACCCCGCATAAACCATCTAATCCATTTTCATGTTATTATCTCTTATTTTTAGGCTATCACCTAATAGTAGCAAGATCCATTTTCTACTTTGTGCCTCTTTATCCATCCAATCACATCCGAGGTAACATAACCCTTTATCCTTTCTAAGTTGTGTATTTTCTTTAGTAGCTAACTCATTAAATTGATAATGAATGAGAAAATACCTACAACATTCTGGCACACCCATTGGGACCACCCTTTATATGATCCTTTGCATATTTTTATGCTTCTTCTATCTTCTACTAACACCGTTACACGAGGGTTCACTTCTTGCTTGCTCGCGTTGGTTATGTTTTTGGATTTCTCTTCACCTAAAGTTTAGATAAAAAGGAAAAGTTATATCTAGGTATTCCTCATTTTTTCCCTTTTTCTCCTTTTTGCATCATATTTCCCTTTCTTGTTTGTGTCCTCGCAAAATATCACACTTCAATTTGGGTTTAAAAAAAAAGAACCTTTCTTTTCTACATCTTGTTTGTTCACATAGTTTAAGTAGGGGTTAACTTGTTGTATCTCACACTTTGTCACACACAACTTGAACTTCACAAATCAAATCACACATCAAAACATAATCCTACCCGATTGACTAATTAGGATTTCATCACCCAACAAGAAGTCGTATGCTTCCCAGCCATAATAAACTCAAACCGCATATATTTTCCTTATCCTATGTACCTTGTTATCCATCCCCTTTATTTTTCATACTTTAATCAAAACATATAAAAAAAAAAATTTGACTTGTTTGGCTAGCATAAAAATTCTACTTATTTCATGCCCATAATTACTGCTCCATAGCCAAGAAAATGGAACAAAACTTTGCTTCAAACAGTTCCTCATCTCAAACATCTACCACAATAGTTACCTCATCCATTCCCTTGATTATTTCTCTCATGGACACTCAACCTCTCATTAATGTCTCTCACCAAGGACCCCTTGTTCACACTACAACCTTAGAAGAAACTAACCCATTCTTACATCATCAATATATCTCGTCTAGGCCAGCTACCCCACCATCCATTAGATTGGAACCTTTTGGACCTCCTAAAGTCCCTCTCGGTGATACCATGTTTCAAGAGCTTCTAGATTCGATCTAGAGATGATCCAAGACTATCTCCTTAGAGATCAACTCAGCTTTCCCCCCTATATGGTCCACCACTTCAGCAACTTTATCCTTATCAGACCAATCCCCAAACCACCCAATTTGTAGTAAATGAACTTTCTACACCCTTCTTGCTTCCTCTTCCACCAATCCCTCATCTCACCAAACTACCCAAATAGTCACGCCTATTCCTCATAACCTCCCTCCAATCAACATGAAAATCAACACTACCCTCCCTGTCACCTCTTTGGTCACTATCTTTACTAATGTCCCTAACCAACATATTCAAACATCACATCCCCCATTCAAACAACATGACCTTCTCACATCTAGCATGTCTGTCAATATTTCTCAACCCCCTTTCATGGGTGCTCTACATTATTCAACATATAATCCATTTCATCAACAGTTTTAACCCATTCATACCCACATATCCACTAAACACTTACCCCAACAACTTACCCATTCTCAATAATCTTACCATGTTCCCATTTCTCAACAACAATTCTTTCAATAACCACCCCTTCAATCACAACCCATGATTTACACTCACCCCCATCAAATTCCTCAAACACCCTCGCATCCACAAATTCACAAACAAACTCATCTAGCCACTTCTTATATGCAACCACCACCTCTCATCCCCCAACAGACTCTTTTGAATGACCCTATGCATGCTCTCGTGAATAGGTTAGCTAATCTCGAAGGTGCTACTCTAAGATCCAAGGTTTCATTATCATACAACCAAATCTGTAATGATCATATTCACCCATTGTTAGAATTTAGAGGATTCTAATTATTACAAATTTAATCAACCAATGCATTTAAATATTAACATAAACCATAAAACATTAAATGTTAAACATTATGCAATGTAATAAATAAAATTACATAACATATTAATTAAGTAATACATACCAAAAGTAAGAACACAATGACACGTGTTTATAGTGGAAAACCCCAAATAGGGTAAAAACCACTGTGAAATAACATTTTACTTTCCAAGAACCAAATTTACATCCAGTAACTTTCACCTCCTCCTTTCAACCCTAATCACAAGGGTAAAATAATATTCACCTTTGATATTTCATTCGAACATATCAAATGAGGACCTAAAGTCCTTTTTATATTAGGTGATCGGGTATGTCTCCCGACCCACCTTTTCAACCTTATCGGTTGACACATATACCTAGGTTTATAATATTTAATATTAGAAATATAATCATTTCATGATATTAAATATTTAACCGACAATATATACCTAGGTTAGCATATTTAATAATAGAAATATAAATATTTCATATTATTAAATATTAACCTATATATTAGTGATGGACCCATATACATTAAGGGTTGGTCAGACCACTTAATCATTATGTTCCAACACTCCCCTTTAATTTTAAGTGGGATAACATAACATATTCCAATAGATTACCTACTTGTTGTATACTATAAGATTTATAATCCTTAAACCATAAAGGTTTTATGCTAGCATATCGGTTGAAGGAATTATAACACCTTCATCATACTCAAGTTACCTTTTGGTACAAAAGATTTGGAATCCCAAAGATCATCCCATGATCAGTGGATAAGTATGATTTGTGAGTTTTACATGTTCTCATAGGTTCTCATAAAATTTTATTGAACCCAAGCATATAGGAACCCTTTTTAACCAAGAACCTCCTTAACAATATGTTTGTACTGGATGTTTACCAGTAAACTCAAATAAAATGTTTATGAAGACCACCTTTAAGATCTTTCTACACTTCTTTCTAAGAAATAAGTCGAGGAGGTATACATGCTCGAAGGTCTTTTTACACTTTCTCGAAGGTCTTTTACAAATTCCCGAAGGTCTCTTTTTTTTGTTAAACCAAGTTTTATTAGGAGGTGACATTGTCATGCACACTCCCCCTCAATGGAAACTCTGACAATCCAAGCTTTTCACAAAAGTGAAAA